>QWBT01000115.1:3000000-3203766 GCA_004802465.1 Citrus hindsii
ACAAAATGATTTAGCTGAATCTTTGATTAAACGTTTACAATTAATTGTAAGACCATTAATTCTTAGATCAAATTTGCCTTTTTTTCATGTTGGGGACATGCAATACCACATGCTACATCATTAATTCGCATTCGACCAAGTTCTTATCATACATATTCACCTTTACAACTTATTTTTGGCCAACAGCCAAATACTTCTCATTTGAAAATTTTTGGATGCACTGTTTATGTCTCAGTTGCTTCCCCAAAAAGAAATAAAATTGGTTGCAATGAAGACTTGGAATTTATATTGGTTTCGATTCTCTATCAATAATTAGGTATTTTGAACCTTTAACTGAAGATCGTTTTACTGCACAATTTGTAGATTGCCATTTTGATGAAAAAATTTTCCCATTGTTAGGGGGAGAAAAGACAAAAGTAAATGAACGACGTGAAATTACATAGTATGCATCATTATTATCTCATCTTGATCCTCGTGCAAATCAAAGTGAACTTAAAGTTCAAAGGATCATTCATTTACAAAATATTATAAATCAAATTCCTGATGCATTTATTGATTCAAGAAAAATAACATAATCACATATTCCAACTAAAAATGCCCTAGCATGTGTTGAGATCCCTGAAGGACAACACTACAAAACTAATGAAAGTAAAGTACATTTGAAACGTGGAAGACCAATTGGCTCAAAAGACAAAATTCCCCAGAAGAGAAAAACACAAAAAAGTTACAAAATGAAATTAGCACTCCTGAAGAGTCATTGCCTGCTAATCAAATAATAAAGATTGATCAATCAAATAGTATTCGTCCTATTGACCCAGAAACAGAAAATTTGCCAACAACTGAGAAAGTATCAATTTCTCCTGAAGAGAAACAAAATGATAAAATTATGATTGGTTTTAATGGTATAGAAAAACTTGGGATCGAAATGAAATAATTATTTATGATATTTTTTCATTTACCGTGGCTCTTAATATTATAAATGATTATGAGGATCCTGGCCTAAAAATTATGGTAGAATGTCGACAAAAAAATGATTGGCCTAAGTGGAAAGATGCTATTCAAACAGAGCTAAATTCACTTGTGAAGTATAAAGTATTCGGACCAGTAGTTCTGACACCTGAAGATGTCAAACCTGTTGGTTATAAATGAGTATTCATTAAAAACCGAAATGAGAGAAATGAAATTGTGAGATATAAAGTAAGGTTAGCTGCATAGGGTTTTTCTCGAAGACCTAACCTTGATTATGAGGAGACATATTCTCCTGTTATGGATGAAATTATATTTCAATTTTTAGTTAGTCTCGTAGCCTCTGAAGGGCTTGATATGCATCTTATGGATGTTGTAACTGCATATCTATATGGTTCTATTAATGCAAATATTTATATAAAAATTCCCGAAAGATTTAAAATGCCAAAAGCAAACAAATTAAAACCTCGTAGTTTATATTCTTTGAAACTGCAACGATCCTTGTATGGATTAAAACAATCTGGGCGTATGTGGTACAATCGCGTAAGCAACTATTTATTGAAAGAAGGGTATATTTGTCCTTGTATTTTTATTAAAAAAATTTGAAATTGGATTAGCAATAGTTGCAGTATATGTCGATGATTTAAATCTTATTGGAATTCCTGAAGAGCTTTCAAAAACAAATTCTTGTTTGAAAAATGAGTTTGAAATGAAAGATCTTGAAAAAACAAATCTATCTTTGCTTACAAATTGAGTATTTGCCAACTAGAATACTCTTACATCAGTCCACATACACTAAAAATGTTTCTGAAGCGTTTTTATATGGATGAAGTCGATCTATTAAGCACTCCAATGGTCGTGCAATCACTTGATGTAGAAAAAGATCCATTTCGTCCTAAAGAAGATGGCGAAGCAATTCTTAGTCCTAAAGTACTATATTTAAGTGCAATTGGTGCACTCATATATCTTGCAAATTGTACTCGACCTGATATTGCATTTTCAGTTAATTTATTAGCAAGATATAGTTCTGCACCAACTCGTAGGCATCGGAATGGTGTAAAGCATGTATTTTCCTATCTCTGTGGTGTTGGGAAAATATGCTCTTTAAAAGCATATGTGTTTATTTAATTGTAATAAATAATTTTTTCTGATTAATAAAATAAATGAGGTATTTTATTCAAATATCTTAATTGCATTAATATTTGTATTAAAGTCCATTTAATCATATTATATGTATTTATGTGATCACCATGTGGATTCACAGAAGACATAAATACAAGTTATCTTATGATTAAATAAATTTAGTTCGCAGTTGATAAATAAAGTTGGGCACTTTATTTAGGTATAGACTGTAATAAATTCATTGAATGATTTGTCTTAATCATGTATGAATTTATTGATGTAGTACGACTACATTGAACAGGATCACATATGAGATTTAATTAACTTTGTAATAACTGTCAGACTTATTAAATCTCATAGGCGTTGATTTTACTGTAATCTTAATCTTGAGTTAATTATGATTTCATGATTGTGATTGTTATTTCATTTGAGTTACCTATGGGCACGACACATCCTTGTGATCAAGATTACCCGGTATCTTGGTGGGAGCAATTATGAGTATTGGAGTTATGGATTAACAATATAGAATTTGTACAACACATCTCTTGATAGGTTTTCGGTACTTGATCATAGAATTCTCTGGCCAGAGTGTGTCAACATATTTAGTATGTTGAAAATGATCATTAGAGAAAACCAGTAAGGATCAAGGAATAAGATATTATTAAATTGATTGGACAGTTGAGATATCAATTTAATTAACGATGTGGTACAAAGGATTGTGCAGTAAAGAAATCAATGTGGCTTGGGACGAATTATTATTCGAGCATACAATTATGGAAGTCAGTTCCAATCTTTTAGTGGAGTAGATTTAGAATTAAATAATTGGGCTAGTTTAATTACATGTCTAATTATTGTAGCCACTATTGTATGTTCCCAAATGATCCCCGGGTTAGCTCATTTAATTGATTGCACCACTACTGGACTAATAAGTAAGATAACTAGCAATTTGGGTCAAAAGCCTAAATATATCATTTAGTGGGAGGCTCCATTTAATTAGCTTTTGTATAAGGGGCCTTATGTTATTTTACAAGGTGGGTCCCCTATTGAAAAAGCAAATAACGTGGGTTTTGATTTTTCATTATTTGAAGCCTAGGGTTTTCACTAAAGGGAGATATATAAGGCTTATTTTTCTCAACAGAAAAAAAAAAGAGAAGCCACTTTATACAGATCAGAGAATAAGATTTTTCTCTCCATTATTGAGAGAAAAATTTTCTCGTGCTAGTTGCTTTGGTAGTGATAAAGGCGCCCACACGTCAAGTGCAGATCGAACCTGAGTCATAACCTGGAAGATCATTGGTGACAGTTCGTGATCTAACAAGCGTGATGGTGACGGATCGTGATCTAACAGGAGTGGTGGTGGCGGATCGTGATCTAGGAGCCTAAATCACTTCAACGGAAAAATCCAAATTGGATTTCCAAGGTACGATTTCTAGAATACGTATTCTTATATATTATATGAGAGCGGTCCTTAAAAAGGTTTTATAAAAATTTAAAAACCGGATTTTTCCCCTACATGTGGAACAATTGACATGGATTTATTTTATCCAAATGGATCAAAGTCACCATTAATTGGATATGCAGATGTTGGATATCTCTCTAATCCATATAAAGCTTGATCTCAAACGTTATTTATCTTTGGTAATATTGTTGTATCATGGCGATCAATGAAACAAACAATGGTTGCAACATCTTCAAATCATTCAGAAATACTTGCTATTCATGAAGCAAGTAGTGAGTGCATTTGGTTAAGATCAATAATACAACATATTCGAGAAACATGTGGATTTTCATCAATTAAAAATAACCCCACAATAATATATGAGGATAATGTAGCATGCATTACCCAAATTAAAGGTGGTTATATAAAAGGTGACAGATCCAAGCATATTTCACCCAAATTCTTTTATACACATGAACTTCAAAAGAATTGTGATATGGATATTCAGCAGATATGCTCAAGTGATAATCTTGTAGATTTATTTACAAAATCCATACCAACGGCAACATTTAAAAAGTTGGTACACAAAATTAGGATGGGTCAGCTCAAAGATTTTTCTTCAAATCTTGAAGAATCTATGTCAAGATGAGGGGGAGTATACTTATTGGGGAAAATATTTTATTTTAGAGAAAATTTTATATGTTGTACTCTTTTTCCTCACTAGGTTTTTATCCTATAGGGTTTTTCCTAATAAGGTTTTAATGAGGCAACTCTATATCTCCAAAATTATTCAAGACAATGAATAATGTACTATTTTTCCTTTACTAAATTTTTTTTCCCTAAGGGTTTTTTTTTAGTAAAGGTTTTAATGAGGCATATTCTTTGTAATGAACATCCAATGGGGAGTGTTATGAATTTATTAAAATGAATGTGGATGTTCATAACATATATCTCTTAGTCTCCCCATTATCTCCCATTAGCAACCTTTAGCTTCCCTATAACTCTCACTATCTCATAAGGAATTATGATCCATAATTTTTCATTAATTTCATGGAGTGAAGAGCTTATCTTTTTGTTTTGTACACACAATTGGAATGAATTGGAATGAATAAAATCACTCTATAATATATATTCTCTCTTTTTATTTTTTATCTTGTGTTGTTTCTTTATTTGTGCTGCTGGCTAATAGCTTTTCTAACATTATTATTATTATTATTATTGTGAAAGTTTTATTTTTAATTATGATGATGATGATGATGATGATGATAACAATAATTAATACTATTAATAATAATAATAATAATAATAATAATAATAATACTTATTATTATCACTACTGCTGCTGCTGCTACTACTACTACTACTAATAATAATAATAATAAATATTATTATTATAGCAATTTTATTATTAATGTAATAATACAAGTATTAATTGTAATATTTAATAATAATCACAAGAAGAAGAAGAAGAAGAAGAAGAAGAAGTAGTAATTTTATTATTAATATTAATCATAATGATTAAAAATTGTATTAGTATTGCTATAATAACAACAACAACAACAACAATAATAATTATTATTGTTGTTGTTGTTGTTGTTGTTGTTGTTGTTGTTATTATTATTCGGAATTATTATTATTATTATTATTATTCTTGTTGTTGCTGTTGTTGTTACGAATAATTATGAGTAATAATAATAATAACAAACTAAAGTTAGTTCAGTAACTTGTAACTATCTATTCTGATTCCAAGATAAAGTAAACACGTCGATGACAATACAGCTGATTCCAATTCTGATTCTCACAGTTAAAGCAAATAGTTTATTTTGATTCATATTCCTCGTTCCAATTCCACTCCATTTTGATTCTATCACATTCCAATTACTGATTAGTAAACACACTTGTTTTCATAATATTCAAAAACTCTGTAGTGGAAAAATTTAAGGGAAAAGAGGGATAAGTGGGTCATTTGTCTGATATTTTATCTTAGAAATATAAAATCATTATTATTATAAAAACATTTTATCTGAAATTTTATCTTGAAAATGCAAATAATAATTATTATAAAAATATATAAAATTATAAGAAAATGTCTTATTATTAATTTTTTTATTTCCTTATTTTTAGTACTTAAATATTTTTATTTTTATTTCAGTTTATATGATTTATTTACTTTATAATCAATATAAATAAAGGTGTATGTAAAAATAAGAGTAATACTATAAAATTATGGTGATAGGGGATTATTGGTCATTATGAAAATAATAGGGAGTGAATGGTATATATTCATTTTAGTAGAGGAAAAAATGACAATCTTCTTATTAAAAAAAAATTAAACAAAATTATGCATATGGCATTACAATTCAAATTAGAAACTAGACTATGAAAATAATGAAATTATATAAATGATCGGGTGTAATAATTTTATTCCAATTGTTTAGAAATTAAATTCTTCGCATAATTAATTTCTTTGACTATTCAATTTCTTGACTTGTATTTTAATTTGTTTACACAGAAACACCAACGTCCTTTTGGCTCGATCTGCTCAAGGAATATTACCTTGCTTGGTCGGAGACACTAATACTATTATGGACGTGGTAAGTTCAATGAATTATGGCTCGTTAGACTATTGTTTCAAACAATTTTTGAAATAAAATAAAATAAAATTCAAGAATTAATTATATATACAGATAACGGTTGATATGGTGGCGAATGCTATGATTGTTGCCATGGTGGCGAATGCAAAACAACCTTCTGATGTCAATATTTATCAAGTGGGGTCATCTTTGAGAAATCCTGTGACACTGGGGACACTACTACAAAATGAGTCAATAATGACGGTTTTAAAAGACATAAGATGACGGTTTTAAAACCATCATCTTAGGCCGCGACATTAAAAGGGGTATACTTTTTATGACGGTTCATAAACCGTCATCAAAAGTCTATTTATAATGACGGTTAATTTCTTTAACCGTCATTATTGGCCAATCTCCATTGGTTTTTAATGACGGTTTTAGTATTAAACCGTCATTAAAAAGTGATATTATTATTTAGAAAACCGTCATTAAATATTAACTTTTAATGACGGTTTATTTTAAAAACCGTCATTAAATATTGAAATAACATTTAATGACGGTTTTAAAAAGGAACAGTCATCTTTGTTGGAGAACACTACATTTAATGACTGTTTTTTTCAAATAACAGTCATCTTTGTTGTTGATTTAAAAAAAATAAATATGGCAATTTTAAAACCATTTCAAGCCCCTATTTTAATTCTAATTTCCTTTCAAGCTCTTTACAATTAACTTTTAACAAATGTTTCATATACAAAAAGATAGCTCTACAAAATGCTTTAACAATAATTAAACTTTAACAATATATACCAGTTAGCTTTCACATCAAAATTCTTGCAACTCTTTAATATCTACTAATGAATCTACTAGCAACCAACAAGATTGGCACAATGGGAGAACCTTTTCTGCCGTAATCATAGATTTGGCAAGTCTTCAACCAGCATGTGATCTAAACCATAGATTTGGCAAAACTAGGGAACTGAAGCTCTAGATTGGACTGAACCTTTTCTGCCCTAATCATAGCAGGAGACTTGGGTTCAATGGGAGAACATTTCCCATCAATCACATCCTTATTTTTCTTAGAGCTGCAAATTAAGCACAAAAGCATTCATTTAGTCATAAATCAAATTAATTCAAATAAAGTCAAATCTACAATAAAGTTAAAAAATAAAAAGTGGTCACTAACATCCTAATTTTCCCTCCTCCTCCTAGAATCAGGCTCGACCTGTTCGGATTCATAATTTTTTCTATTAAAACAATTTAGCAGCTCAAGAATAAAATATGACAGTCAGTAGCAAAAGTAAAATGAGAATAATATTGTTTGAGGTGAAGAACAATAAAGGCAGCTTACGGTTATAGGAACAGGGGTGATTCATCATGACAGAAGGTTTTGCTCACGGAGCTATCTTTTTTATTAGAGATTACAATCCGGAACAGAATGCGGATAATGAATTGGCAAGATTGATTTTTCAGGTGGACTCTTCTTGAACTTTAATATAATCAAACAAATTTCTACTAAGACTTTAAGGTTTTGAAGAATAGTCCATGGGTAATTGCTCTGGCCACTCAATATAATTCAAAACTTATGAAATTGAAGTGAAATCATTTCAGCTTTCACAATAATTAATGTTCCCAAAAGACAAATCAATATATTTTTATTTGGCTGCATAATAATTTATCAACACATCATCTATACGTTGTACATCTATTTTTTTTTTCAAATTCAAAGATTTATAACTTGAGAAAGCACTTTAAATAAAAGAGCTAGAGGATACTCAAAGCCCCATAGAATACCATCTTTATCTCATCTCCCCTAGCTTGTATCTCTAAAAAATACTAGTCTAATTGTATCTGTAAATTAAATTCCTCATAGGCAGCCCTGCATTATAGCATGTAGAGAACAATGTTAACACACTACTTTTTTTTTCTTTTTTTTTTCCAATCAAAGAAGCCTACTACGAGCGAAATAGTTGAGTATTATAATAATCAACATGAACATATTTTGCTACTCAACCTTTTATTAAACTTCAAAGTAATATTGACCAACCTCAAGTAATCATCCAAATCCTTGTACTTGATGACCTCAACAATTTTTCCCATTCGCTCCTCCATCTTTGAATCTTACCCATTGTTCATTTTCACTATATATATAAATCATCTACAATTTTATTAGCTACAAATACAGTGCATATGCTCAATTTAAATCATCGATCCTATTACATTTAAGATGTTTAAACAATTTTTCTGCATTATCTACTTAGATTTGTGTACAAACCTAGCAATTTCCTTGATAGAAGCAAACTAAGAATAATTGTTAGAAAACTGTAAAATATTAAAGACCAAGGATCCAGTACAGTCATCCAAATTGACTATATAATCAACAAAAATGCAAGACCCAAAAAATGGGTAGTTGACATCAAATTAATTTTCAACAGAATGCTACCACCACAAAATTAAATCCAACCCCTAAATACAACAAATTAACAAAGCCGCACCCATAAAACAAAAAATATTACCAGAAATCTGTGAAGATTTACCAAGTGTAGAAGCAACAGCAACAGAGCTATGGCTTTTCAGGCAACTACGCCATTATTCTCACTGAAGGTAGCAACAAAAGCTACGGAAATTGAAACTCTGGTGCGACAGCAACAATGGATACGATTCAAATGAAAACTCCAAAATAATAGCGGCTAGGGTTTTGATCGTTTTCAACAATAGCAGCTAGGTCAAGTGAAAAAGACGTTGACAAGGGATAGGACTAGCGATATAGGTGTCGACAACGTAAGAATGACAATAAATTCGGCCTTGGGTATCTGGTTGTTGGAGATCGATTTCGATGAGTTCCAAGAGTTGAGAGTGATAAGTTTGTAAACACTCGGAGAAAATTGTGAGTTCATAAATGATAAACTCTCAAAACTCACCGTTTGGAGACTAAATATAATTTTGTAGTTGTGACTTTTAATGACGGTTTTATTTAAAAACCGTCATTAAAAGTAATAGATGTTTTAATGACGGTTGTTAAATAAAACCGTCATTAAAAATAATAGTTGAATATTTAATGACAGTTATATAATAAAACCGTCATGATAAATTTTAAATTTTTAATGACCATTTTTATAAATAACGGTCATTAAAAATAAGATTGACATTTAATGACAGTTATATAATAGAACCGTCATTAAAAGTTTACAATTTACAATGATTATTTTTATAAATAACCATCATTAAAAGTAATACTATACATTTAATGACGGTTATATAACAAAACCGTCATTGTAAATTTCTAACTTTTAATGACCGTTTTTATAAATAACCGTCATTAAAAATAAAAATATATTTTAACATAATATTTAATGACGGTTTTATAATAGAATCGTCATTATAAATTTCTAACTTTTAATGACCGTTTTTATAAATAACCGTCATTAAAAATAAAAATATATTTTAACATAATATTTAATATATTTTAACATAATATTTAATGACGGTTCTATAATAGAACCATCATTATAAATGTTAGCTATTATGACGGTTTTTCTAAGAACCGTCATTAAATATTTTTAATGACGGTTATTAAAAATAACGGTCATAACATATGGGTCATTATTTGGCATTTTTGTAGTAGTGGGAGTATTCTAGATTACAACTTCGATTATTTCCAGAAGGAACCATGGATTAATAAGCACGGAAAGCCCGTGAAGGCTAGCAAGGTCATATTCTTAAGCAGCATCGCCAGCTTTAACAGATACATACAAATACGCTACTCATTATCACTCAAGGTTTGTTGGGCAGAAGATTTATTGGCACAATTGTTTATTATATAGTGAGCACTTGAACACGTGGCATAATTCTGAAATAAATTAAATAAATAGTTTTATATACACAAGAATGCAAATAATAAAAGAAATGAGAAGATAATTAATTAGTTTTGGTTGCGATTTTTTTTTTATTTGGATTTGCCAAATACGCAATTGATGATAATGATTCTCTCTCTCATATCTTTAAAAAAAATAGAGAGAGAGAGATAGGCATGGCGTAGTTAGAAAATTGAATCTATGCGAACAGAATTTTTAGCTAATATAAAATGTAAAGAAACAAATGATGATGCCCGCATGCTGTATCAGAGTTTTTGCTAGAAATATTCAAAGCTTTACTTTAGGCTTTAAGAGAAAGGCAATACAATATCCAAATCGTGAAAAGTTAAAATATGATTTTAGATATTTATTTTCATTTTTTTAAACAATGAGTTTAATAAATTCCATTCAATAATAAGGCATTTGTTTAATGAATTCAATTCAATTGGGTATCTTTTTCTTAATTTAAATTTTACAATTCACTAAAAATTATAAATAGATTAGATATTTTTAAAATAATTTGAATTTAAATTAATGAAATAATCAATGTGCATGTTTGGGTTAGCTTAATTAAGTTCTTTTTTTACTTTTAGAATTAAAAAGGTCTTTTCGGGCTATTTTTGTGTTAAACCAAAAGTCTTTTTTTTTTATTCAAAAGGCCTTTCGGGAGAAGACGGGATTTCTAGTTTTTCCCAAAAAATCTTTTGAGAAGCTATTTTCTCATTTATTACATTTTTATAATTCCTAAACTAACCTTGAATTAACAAAGGAACAAAAGAAATATTACATCCACATCTAAGACCTTAAACCTTATTTCTTACGTATTTTTCTTGTTTTTCCTCTTCATTGTTCAACAAAAATAATAATAATAATAACAGAAGGAGCACAATCACCACACCAATCTTCTTTTAAGTAAGAATTTTCTTTGTAATCTCATTCTTTGATTTGCATCTTATTTTTAATTTTTTAATGTGTGTGTCTGTGTGTGTATACGGAAATCTCATGCTTTGATTTTTTGTCCATTCGGTTATGTTTTATTTAATTATTTTTTGAAGTAAATTTATAAAGTTGACTTGGAATGAAAAATAATGTTTGGCGAATTGGTGGAATATGAAGTAGAAGTTAAGTTGCCGAATTAAATTTAATTAATTTTGTATTGTTAATTTATAAAGTTTTTGTTTATTTCACATGGGTTTTTATTCATGTGGGCATATAGAAGTTTTATTGTTCATAATGTAAAGTGAGGAATTGCATTTAGTTTGAATTGTTCAGAATGAAGAATATTGTTTGATCTGCATATTATATGACATGCATGTGCAGTAACAAGTAACTGAAATTAAAGTTACAACAATTGATATTTAATATTTTGAAGATATTGGTAGATGTGGCATCAGTTACTGCCGAATTGTTTTATATTCTTTTGTGTTTATTGATTTTCTATTATTCTTGCACTGATTTGGTGTTGTTGATATATCTATTGATAAATATCTATTACCCTTAGCTAGAATTAGATGGCAATTGATGGTGTCTCCCAAGGTAAATCCAAAGTTATTTGGGATCCAAAATCACATGAAATTTGGGTTAACTTGGCTGTGGAGCAAGTGAGAGTTGGTAATAGAAGTGGAACACATTTAAGTAAGCTAGGTTGGAAAACTCTTATAGAAAATTTCACAGCGGCAACCAATAAAAATTATGATCGAAAGCAACATAGGAACCGTTGGGATATTGTGAAGAAAGAGCGATAGATATGGGATGCATTGGTGAGGGGAGAAACAGGGGTAGGTTGGAATGTGGAGAGACAAACAATAGAAGCTACAAATGAATGGTGGGAGGCAAAGTTACAAGTTATTTAAATTCAAGTTATTTTAAGTTTAATTCATGTATTGAATTTTTATGTCGCTAATTCTAAAATTATAATAACAGAAACGCCCAGAAGCTGCAAAATTTCGAATTAAGGGCCTAGACCATGCTTTTATGTTAGATGAATTATTTCATGATGTTACAGCAACAGGAGTAAGAGCTTGGGCACCAACTTCTGGTGTAACACCTCATTTATACAATCATTCTAGTTTTGAAAATATTATTAAGGATGACATTGCTCTGGTGGATAGTGCAAATTTTGAAGAAGTCAACCATGATAAAATAGAATGTAGTGACCATTTGGAAAAGATTCCACCAAGAAGAAAGCAATTAAAGAAAGCTAACAGGAAAAGATCTATTTCATCTAAGTTGACCAAACAACTTGATGAACTTTGTGAGGCAGTTAAGAACAAGGATTCATATATACATACTAATCCTCCCGGTTGTAGTGTTCAAGAGGTTCTCGATAAGTTAGCTACACTTCCAGGATGCCAACCAATGTCTCCTCTATTCAAGTTGGGCATTCGTTTGTTCACAAAAAAAGGGAAATAGAGAGACTTTTGTTGCTTTGAGTGAGCCGGAGTATCAACTTGAGTGGTTGAAGGATCAACAAGATGACATCTAAAATTTAGAAACTATTTTGTGCTAGTATTTCTATGTTAGTTCTTTTTTAATTAAGTTTGTGCTAGTGTTTGTGTGTTACTTTGGATTAATGTATTGTTTCAGGATTTTTTAAATGTGTAACAACTTTTATAAACTCGTATTTGCTATTATGTTATCATTTGACGATTTTTTTTTTCGGTTGGCTCTCTTGTTTTGTCCGATTCAAAGATAAAATTGTAAGAGTTGTCATTTCTTTTTTAGATTCCATTTTTATGTTTTAAAGGAAAAAAAAAAGACAAATCAAGTTTGGCATTTTTTCTTTAGATATCAGTCATTTTGAAAACTCTCTTGATTAAGGCTATTTATCATTTTCTATTTTGTATTTGTTACAGAATTTCATCAAGTGATTCAGATGATGACACTAATGAATAATATTTGGAACAAGCAGCTAGAAATGATAAGACGTTTGATAAACTTATCCTAGCTGTTGCAAGAACAACGGTATATTATCACAATAATTTTTTAGTTAAAGAGTCATGTAGAAATTCTCCCCATACAAGATGGAAATTTATTATGGAGATACTTAATGGCAATGATCGATCGACGTGGCCATGAAATGTTTTGGATGGAAAAGCATGTATTTTGTAAATTATGTGATAGATTAAGAAGTTACGGTTTAACAACTACTAGAGGTGTGAACTTGGAAGAAGTTGTAGGTATGTTTTTAATGATCTTAGGGCACAATCTTGGAAATCGAATGGTTCAAGGAAAATTTTCAACATTCAGGTGAGACTGTGAGCCATCAATTTGAAGATGGTTTAAAAGCAATGATGAAGTTAGCTTGTGAAGAAATTAGAGCGCATGATAATTTTGATGAAACTCCACAATACATTCGACGAAATCCAAAGTATTGGCCATACTTTAAGGTAATTTATACATATTTTTTTAATTCATGACTAATATATTTATAAATCATTTTAGTTTCTTGTATTAATATATTACATTTTAGGATTGTATCGGAGCTATTGATGGGACTCATATTTTTGCCTCGCTTCTGGTAGATGAGCAAATTCCATACATTGGTAGAAAAAGTATTCATACTCAAAATATAATGGCAGCATGTGATTTTCACATGTTATTTACATTTGTGTGGCCTGGATGGGAAGAAACCGCACATGATACTCGTATATTTTTGGAGGCATTGAAAAATGAGGATGTAAAATTCCCTAAACCACCAAATAATAAGTTCTTCACTTTGTAACTGTTATTGTACTTTTTTTTATCCAAATATGAAATGTTTTCTAGCTCCTTATAAAGGAGATAGATATCATCTTCCTAAATTTCGCAATAGTGGCCTACCAAAGAATAGTCGAGAGACATTCAATTCTGTACATTCATCATTGCGTAGTGTTATTGAACGTACCTTTGGAGTATGGAAGGCACGGCGGAAAATTTTGTAACATATGCCTAATTTCAAATTTGATAAGTAAGTAGCTATTGTTGCGACATTTATGGCTCTACACAACTTTATAAGGAGAGAGGCTATTGCAGATTTGGAGTTTGAGTCTTATGAGGGTGATGCATAAATTAGCAAGTGTACTAGTCAGCACAAGTATATAATGAAGAGTAGAATATCATCCCACAGAGATTGTATATCCTATTAGTTACCAAAATTATTCTAACCCTAATTTATTTGAACAATTGAATAAGTGAATTTAAATTAAAAATTAAAATAAAATAAAATAACTAAAAATTAAATAAAGATGCAAGCAGAAATAAAAATCACCAAGAGATTAAAACATTAGGACATCCGATTTTACCATAACCAATTCAATTTAATCATTCATCTATCCTATTAAAGTTTATTACACATGTTGACAGTGAATTTCCCTAATTTATTCAATATCCTCTCTCGAATAATATCAAAAATACCTTCACCTATTAACCCACTATATCTCTATGTGAATTTAAATATGTAAAGATTCATTAAGTTCTATGGAAATTTTTAGAAAAACTGCATGAATCACGTTGGCGCATCTCTGTCTTTCGTTCAATTCATGACATCCATTACACTGAGCAAAAATACATAAATCTCCTCTCGGTCTCATTATGTATCCTTAAATCATTTAAATATTAGTCAGATATTTAAAAACATTAAGCACAATAATGAACACTCAATCATGAAATAATAAACTAAAAATAATATAAATTTATGAAATTAAATCTTAATAGTTAGGTTATATCATATCCCTAGCAAAATAAATTAGTTAATAAGAATATAAAGAGAATCTATAAATATTGTAGGGAACATTTAAGCTCAATAATAGAAAAAAAAGAAAGAAAAACTCAAGAATTAATTCCGGCCTCACTCTAAACCTCTTATTGTTGCTTCAGCATCTCTTTTAATTCGATCCTGTGTTGCTTTTTCTTTTTGGCTTCTAATTTGTGCGGTTGCTTTCTTCTCTTAATTCTGCCGCAAGTATAGCTTTTATAGTAGCTTTTATTGTGCGCCCTAAAATCCTCACAAGGAAAGGATTAAAAACAAAAGCCAAGCCGCCACTTTAGTTCATGCATGCACATAACTTGTACAATTAATTGGCCAATGAATATTGTTAAAGCCAAAGCCCATCACGTGCTTCCCTTTAAAAACGATGCCAAAATATTTTCTTCCTTTAATATATGCTAAGCTTGCCATTTAAATTGTCAAATGCTCTCCAAGTGAATAGCTTGAAATTGAAAGCCAATTGACCTTTTTTTCTCTTCCTTTTATTCTTCACGTGATTGCATGCATGATGTTTAATTTAATTAAATCTTCCTTGCATTGTTTCAATTAAATCTCTTTGTTGCTTTCCCTTTTTTATTTCTTCAAGTTAATTTCTTTCTGAATGTTCCGATTTAATTCCTTCTTAATTCCGATTTAATTCCTCTTTAATAAGTATTTTTTAGACTCAGATATTTAAGGATATTAATGACTTTATAATGATTAAAATATTTTTTTAGATGGTCATATAAACACTTCAAAAAGAGATTCTCATTAAAAAAATAAAAAATCTTTTACTATGATCATTCAAACAATAAAAATTACTAGAATTTTTACTTATTTTTTATTTTTAAGTAAAAGTAAAAATAAAAACTAACCCAAACAGACCCTAAGTTTTTAACTTAAACTTAATAGAACAAAATATATATTCAGAAATTTTTTAAACATAAGGAAATATCAGTTGCTTTACCACTCATTGTACGTGAGTAAAGGCCAAATTTACTCTTTTCTCCTCTATTTGTCCATGATTGCATAATTAGCGATGATTTTCATGATTGAAAAGAGTATTGTTTATCGTATGGCAGTTCATGTATATGCAACTAGAACTCTCTAAAGTAGTTATTTCAACTCGCCACGTGTCCCATTACTTGATTTCTATGTAATTTTAAATCAATAATATAATATTGATAACTTTTTTAATTTTATTTTAATATTATTATCTTGATGCTATGGAAATTTATCTTAATTTCCTCCTCGTCTCCCTCTCTCCAAGTCTTTTTCTTAGCATAAATATAATAATATTAAACAGAAATTACAAATTATCAATATTTTTATTTTAAAAATTACACAAAAATCTAAATAATTGGAATCTTAGTGAGAGGAAAAACTACCCCTAATGGTTGACTATCACTCGCACTCCTTAATTATTTAAAGTGATCAGCTGGTTGAAAACACTATTACTAGTTTTCCACTCTTGACACGTATTTCATTTTATTCCATTTTTTTGTGCAGTTTTAAAATAATGATAAACTGTTGATAACTTTTAGTTTTGTTTTGATATTGTTGTCCTTTATGCAGAGGAAATTCACCATTATACCCTTATATCTCACTCTCATTAGTTTTTTTGTTTTTTCTCTTTGTTGAAGAAAATGAAAAACCTACATGCATTTATGGTGCCATTTGGTGGTTACAAATATTGACAATTTAGAAGAGTTGGAGTTGCATGCACACATTTGTAATTAAAAAAAAAATGGTTACTAATTTCTAAGATTTTTTAGTGCGATAATTAAATGCATTCATAGTGAATCTCTCTTACAAACACCAAGCCATTTCCTTTGGTGTATACATTCCAAAATTCTCAATTCATTTCCTCTCTCGAGAGTGAGAAGCCGAGAGTTTGAGGAGTGAGAGAATTAAGGACTTTGAATAAACTCTTGAATAATTAGTGAGTGAAAGATTATGAGTATTGAGGTTGTAATATTGAAGTTGTAAGCAGTGAGCTAAAATACTCAAACACTTAAAATTTTTATTTCACTAGTAAAGTTTTATTTTTTTATCTTTCTTTTAGACGTAAATTCTAATTCTCCTATGTAATTCTGATGTCTTAATATTTCTTAATTCATTTTAGTTGTGTGTCTTGTTTAGTTATCAATTTTCTAATAATGATATCAGAACTATTAGTTATATTATTAAAAATTGGAGTGCTTTTCACAAATATGATATTATTCACGTACACAACATTATTTGCGCATCCGGTATTATTCATGTGAAATAATGGAAAGGATCCGAGGATTTTACAGTGCAGTATTCAGTACTCTTGGTTGGAAAAGTGTCCACAATACTGTTTTTTAATTTTAATTCATCAAAACAGCACACGTGTCTTGTCTTATCCGGCCTTGTCCCTTATTTCAATTAATGCCTTCTTTTCACATGGCTATGCCGTTAGGATTTAGGAGCATCCGGCCATGGTATAGACGTTTGATGTTACTTGATGGATCGATACATTAAATATTTTAGGCGATATATTTATAATATTAGGAAACTGTTGGCTGTTAGGATTAACGCATTAAGAAAGGGATTAATATAATAAAAAGTATATAAAATAAATTATGATTGGGATAGGGTTTAGAACTAATTGTATTAAAACTTAGTCATATTTTAAATATAATCATTTAGTTTTGTTATTTAATAAATTTAAATTTATTAAATATTAATTTAAATTTGTATCTAAATAAAAGTTTAATTTAAATATTTAATAAAAAAGATAATAAAATTAAAAATAATAATTATTTTACATTAAATATGAAAAATGTATTTTAACTTTGTTTAATAATTTATTAGATAATAAATAAAAATAAACTTGTAAATTTTATTTTATCATTTTTTATTTTCTGAAATATTAAATTTAGAAATAATTTAAATTAAACAATTATATTTACATTAATAAATAAAAATAAATTTATAATTTAATATTATAATGTTTTATACTATGATATATCTTATATTTATATAATTCTATAGTGTTATATTTTTATCATGTAATATCAAACTATACTAAAATATAATATTAAATTATACTATATTATAATATCATTATATTATATTATAGTAACTAATATATAGAAATAATAATATTATTCATAATATAACATAACATTGCAAAATTTTACTATTTAATAATAGCATGTTATTGAATCATTTTCATATTATAAAAAATAACAAATATAATAATTAATTAATACTTAATTTCAATAATTAAAATATTAATAATTTTAAATAATTTTAATTTAATTTTAACATTAATATAAAATAATATTATTTATATAATACATTCCATACTACACTAAACATAATATTGTATTCCAACCTTAATGCAATGCACGTTAATATAATATACCATAATACAATATAGTGTGTCAAACGCACTCTTAAAAAATTTACTATATATTTATGATACATAGTAAGGTTGGCTAATGTCAGCGCTTTTTACCTAAAAGCAAGGTTGGCTAATGTCAATGCTTTTTATATTTTTTTTCACACCGATATTCTTTTCATTATTGTTATAAAAGCAGTCATTGGCATATTAGTATATTATGAAAAGCTCTTCTGCTGCCTCTAATTCTTGATCTGTTTTCTTTTAAATTAATCCTGTACCCAATGGAATCATTTAGCGTTCTCCAATTTATCAAGGACAAGACAATTTTAGTCGCTGGTGCCACTGGCTTTCTAGCAAAGAGTATTAACATGCATCTCTCCATTTAACTCTCCCTCTCTTCCTTCCCCATTGATGTTTACTATTTTTTTTTATTTATTGCATTTTTCAATTATTATTTCAGTTTTTGTAGAGAAGATACTGAGAATTCAACCAAATTTGAAGAAGCTCTATCTTCTCATAAGAGCAGGGGACGATAAGTCTACTAAACAACGCATGTTTCGTGAGGTAAATACTTTCTTAAATATATCTTTAATTTCTTTTTAAAGATCTAGAAATCTAATAAACATATATAATTTATGAATAGGTGATAGAGAATGACTTGTTTAGGGTGCTGAGGGATACATGGGGTGACAGTTTGGACTCCTTCATACTGGAAAAGATAGCTGCAGTGCCTGGTGATATTTTGTTTGAGGACTTGGGAATCAAAGACTCTAATTTAAAGGAAGAAATGTACAGACAAATAGACTTGGTGGTAAATGTAGCCACTATAACAAAATTTGATGAAAGGTATCGACACACTTCAGTTTATACTTTTTTCTATCAACACACTATAGTTTATACTTTTTTCTATCTCTAATTATTTGACTATGCTCTATGCGTATATATATGACCTGAGGACTGACCTTTGATATCTTTTTTTTTTTAATTCTTTTCTCTGTAGATATGGTGCTTTATTGGACACCAATACAATGGGAGCTTTTCACGTTTTGAGTTTTGCAAAAAATTGTACAAAAATACAGATGCTTGTCCACCTGTCAAGTGGTAAATATATTATGTACTTTTTTTGTTTGAGATGAAATATATTATGTACTTGCTTGGCCTGAGAAACCCATTTGAAATTATTCGATTTTACAGGGAATAACAAATAGTTTTTTTTCTTTTTTTTTTTTAACCCTTCTGGCTAAATGTGACTTTCTATTAAAGCTTAAAATTTGTTTTTACCGCTTGAGCTTATGATAATAAGCTTCTAACACCGCATTGCAGACCTGGTTAATTAAAAATATCAGAGAAAGTGCTTGATTTTAAAATTTAAGGTAACAAGGGATGGTCTAACAATAGTATTTAAAATAAGTTTTGACAAAAATACTAACAGAAAAAGGACATCATTGAACAGTAAATGCGACACTCTCACATGCAAATTGATTATTGGTTTGAACCTCAACAAATCAAAACTAATTAATGTATTTGTTAAAATATCATTTTTGTCCTTGCATCGGTGTATTTTTTTTGTTATTATTTTAACATTAAAAATGCCATTAGGTTTTAAAATTTTATCAAGCCTCAATTGGTGAAAACAATTTTTAAAAGGAATTAAAAATAACTAACTACGTATATTTTCTTTTTAAATGGCTAGCTTCCATTTTTTATTCCCCTTTTAACATTGCTTGTTTTGCCAACTTCATGAGTTAATTCATTTGGACTTTTCAGCTTATGCGTGCGGCGAAAAGTCGGGACTAATTCCTGAGAATTCATTTACAATGGGTGAGATGCTGATACGGCCACGTAAATTGGATATCATGGCAGAAAGAAACTAGTGGAGCAAAAATTAAATCAACTTCAAACAACTGGTGCAGCAGTCACATCAATCATGAAGGATATCGGCACGGAAAGGTTTCAATATAGGGTCTACTGAGTTATATTTACTGTAACTCGCAATCGACTCAAACAAATCCATATAATTTAAGCCTTAATATATTGTTAAATCATAAGAAACAAATTCATATTATTTTGGTTTAAGTGTATGGTTAATCTTTGTATTTTAAAAGTATCTCAAAAGACCCTTGATATTAAATATATTGTACTCATACCTTTATTGTTTCTCTATTTTTATAGTACTATCCTTACAACTAGGGGTATTCAGAATCCGATTTGATCCGCTCAATCCGTCCGATCCGCTCAATCCGATCCGTATAAATCTGATCCGTGGATTGGTGGATTGGATATGGATTGAAAATTTAAAAATCCGCAGTCGATGGATTGGATATGGATTTACTTCTGTAAATCCGCAGAAATCCGTGAATCCGCAAAAAAAAATGTATATATATATTAAATTAAAAAAATTATTATAAATTTAATTACAAAATTATAAATGTGACATTACATAGTTACATAAGCACTATAACATATCTTAGCCATTACCCAATAATAATATAAAATGAAAAATAATTAAATAATCAAATATACAAATATAACTTGTAAAAATTGTAAAACAAAATAAAAGCAAAGTTACACGCACTAGCAAAAGAAAAGTAACATAACGCTAAGTCACCAACAATTTGTAAAGTCACCCAAAAGCAAAGTAACATGACGCCAAGTCACCAACAATTTGCAAACAAAAAACCCTAAGCTTCCCCGCCGTCACACACACTAGCAACACTCAATACTGGTTGGATACACTCTCGACACGAATTTGAAAGATATCGGCCGCGCGATTCCAGCGAGAGCAAACCATCTTCTTTCCTAAGTCCATCGAGTCACTTCACATTCACTGGTTCCAGCTGAATAATTTCACTATCACAACCTTCAAGATCGCCACCCGTACGGCTTCTCCTGGTTCCCATCGTGGACAGCTCCGTAATCATGACTTTTCGACAGGCGCAACAGCCCTGATGAAGGATCAGACTATGTTTGGTTTCCGAAACTTCGCCATTTCAATTAATTGTGGCTTTATTTGAACAATTAATTGAGGTGTTATATTAACGTATTATTGTAACTTTATTTGAACAATTAAGCTTGGTGTGTTATATTTTAAAACTATGAACGTATTATTGTAACTTTATTTGAATAATTAGTCTTGATGTGTTATATTTGAAATTTTAAATGTATTATTTTAGCTTTATTTAAACAATTAATTTATTTAAATTTTATTCAATTTTAAATTTAATTGATAGCAAAATTATTTTTATATTAGATTTTTTTTAATTTCATTAGTTGGAGAGAACTAAAAATTTTTAATTCGAAACTAATGTGCAAAATGGTGGATTGGATATGGATTGAGTCAAATTCGTATCCGATCCGCAGACGTATGGATTGGATATGGATTAAGTCAAATCCGCATCCGATCCACAGATGTATAGATTGGATTTGGATTGAATTTTATCAATCCGTTGATTGGATTGGATTGGAAAATTATAATCCGCAAAATCATGGATCGGATATGGATTGATATCCAATCCGTAAAATCCGATCCGCGAACACCCCTACTTACAACAATCTTTCTAATATATTAATTTACCTATAAAAAATGATAAGTTGTTAATTAACCTTAAAAATAAAGTAAAAATAAATGTAATTTTTTTATTATTTCAATTTTAGGACGAATCTGTAAATTATTTTTTTATAAATAATTATTAAAACGATTATAATTGCAAGGGTACTAAACATTGCTTTAAGTTAGCAAATATTAATTTATTTTAAATAATTAGAAAACTTGTGTAAGGGTATAAAAACTAAGAGTTCATTCATACTAATAAATTAATAATTATTGGTTAATTTGCTAATAAATAATTATGGGTTAATTTTTAATTAATTTTTCTATAGATTAATTAATTAATATCTCCAAAATGACAATAAGTGTATTATTGTAAAAGATTAAAAAATAAGGACAAGAGTGTCACATATTTAATAAGAAGGGTATCTTGAGATATTTTTTAAAATATAAGGACTAAAAAAGTATTTAACCTAAAATATAAGGACTTTTCAAGTATTTACCCTTAAATAAAAAAATTATAATAAATTGAGAAAAGCACATGACATCTTGTGTTTTGCAAAATGATCTAAGAGATCTATTTGTTTTTAAAATTCATCTCACAAATTTCTTTTTAGATAATTAGAAATAAAATACTATTGGTCATTATAATTAGAACTTAGAAGGCATAATTATCCTAAAAAGAGTCTATTTGACCATTTTTAAAAATAACAGGTTCTCCAAGACCATTTTGCTAAAGTATGAAAACAATGTTGTCGTTTTCTCTAATAAATTTGATTTTTGCTTTCATTACAGGGCAAAATGGTACGGATGGCCAAACACATATGTGTTTACAAAGGCAATGGGGGAAATGCTATTAGACCACTATAAAGACAATCTTCCTATTATCATTATACGACCAACCATGATATCAAGCACATACAAAGAACCATTCTCGGGTTGGATTGAAGGTTTGAGGTAAATCTCATTTTAATTAAATTTCTAATTATAATATTTCTAATATTTAATTTTTATTAATTTTGAATAATTTACTTTCTCTTTATTCTGCCATTTCAGAACAATTGACATTCAACTTATTGTTTATGGTAAAAGAAAAATAGATTGCTTACCTATCAATTCTCAGACAATATTTGATTTGGTGAGTTTTTACATTTTAATAAAGTGATCAGGACCAAGCTAAAAAAAAAGAAAAAAAAAGAAAAAAAAACTCTAATGCATTATTTTCTATTATACGAAATTTATGAAAATTGATTTATGAAAATTATATGTAGATACCAGCGGACATGGTAGTGAACTCAATGATCATGGCAATGGTGGCAAATGCAAATAATCCATCATCTCAAATGATTTATCACGTTGGCTCATCTCTAAGAAACCCAATACATTTCTTCCAAATCCACGAGTTTGCCTTTCATTATTTTACTAAAAATCCATATATTGATAAATATGGAAATCCAGTAATAGTTGGTAAGGTTAAAGTATTGGATTCGCCGGCTAAATTTCACAGATACATGGCTGTCCGCTCTGTGCTACCACTAAAGGTTTGTTGTAGCTGAATTTAATTAAATTGAATAAGGGTTTTAATTTGTTGTGAGTAAACCCTCTAGTTAATGTTCAATTATCATTAATTTTTGTACTCATATTTTACTTTTTAATCTCCCCCCCCCCCCCTTATTTTAAAGGTATTAGAATTAGTGAATTTAGTCTTTTGCCGACGTTTTGACAGCATTTGTAATGAGTCTAATCGAAGATTGAAGTTGGTCATGGGATTGGTAAATCTTTACAAACCCTACACGTTTTTTCAGGGCTTGTAAGTATATATGCTTTACTTCTGTACTAGCAAATTTTTACAGTTAGTTTTTATCAAGTTAATTGACAATTAATTTTTGCTTTGCAAATGGACAGCTTTGGTGACACAAATTCGGAGAAGTTGCGAATGGCAATGAGAGAGAGTGGCATGGAGCTGGATTTATTTAATTTTGATCCAAAGAGCATTGACTGGGAAGATAACTTTTTAAATGTTCACATTCCTGGCCTTTTGAGATATGCAGTCAAATAACGAGGGAAGCAAGGATTTTTATTTTTTAAACTATGTATACGTATATATGTGTACACATACATTATAATAAGATGATATTTATATTTATAATAAGAAATTTACTGGAATTGCCTTAGATCATATCTATTATAATACAACCTAATTTTATACTCTCATAAATAGAAGAATATCTACTCCATTTATATCATTAGAAGACAAATTTACCTCTACCTAATAAATAAAACTATGTTTTTAATAAGTCAAACTCTCTTTTCAGGCATAAGTATGGCGTAATAGTTACATCTTTACAATAATTCGACGGGCTGGATCTTTCCTATACTATCAATGAAGTTCAGGCTTCACGTTGTCTCGCAACATTGCTTAAAAACTACGTCTGTAGATATAGATCAACAATGTTTTTTTTAATCTTTGTCCGCTAGAGGAAAATAAGGGGTATTAACAATTTTGTTATCATAAGAATCAAACAGTGGTTGGGCTTGAATTATGGGCCACAGGCTCACATTACGATTGTGATGAAAATACAGTTTTGGATCAAATTTGAGTATTGTTGTTATCACGCTTCTAACATCCTAATGAAACCCCTTCTTTGAATTTACAGTTTCATCCATGTATAAAATTACATGAAAGCCCACATGATTTTTAAGGAAATTGGCATCTAGGTTTTGATTTATTTTAATTTTTTCTTGTTGCGTTTTGAAAGGTTTGTAAACATTGTTTTGCCCATTGATTCGATTTCTTTTGGGGGCCAGAATGAAAATTTGGGGAAAGTTGAGTCAGTATATGAAGTTTTGGACTGGGCTTGTAAGGTGCCATTTCCACCCCACTAAACTTCTAATAGAACACCTCTTCCGAATTAGAATTTTGAGTTCTGATCTTAGCTTGCACGCACATTGTAAGGAGTAGACACCTGCATATTCTTGGAGTAAATTTTGGAGTCAATTCTAGGTAAATTTTTGGACAGTATTACAAAATATATGTAAGTAGATTTTTCTTAAATTTCATATTATGATATATTTGTAGATTGTAACAATTTCAAGAACCGTAAGTAGTTATTTAAACTTCTAAAAAAAAGTTATTTAAAATAAAAAGTTCTTTTACGGTTTTACCCCCTTTTGTTTGGTGAATCTACTGTTGCAACGACTCTAACATCACAATAACTTTATCGAATATGTGGCTGCTTCTTTGTTAGGGTTTATTTCTTGGTTGCAGGTGGAATTGATCTTTCGCTTTCATTACGAGAAATCAAAACAATTAAGTTACCATTAGAGATAGTTTTATAATAGTAATGAAATGCCAAATTACGGAATATTTTATTCATTTTAAATGATTAAAAATTCTAAAAGAAAAAAGGTTCAAAACCCAACAACAGAACATGAAATGAAATTTTATCCAAGAACCTATATTTTATTAGCATATATATGAATAGATATGGATTCCATATCGATTGATTTTGTGCTGAGCAATAATATATAAGGTTCTGATCGGTGGGTACTGAATAAAAATGTAAAACTTGTGAAAACGCATGGCATAGGTCATTTGAAAACATGTTTAACTATCCCATAAATATGGGTGTTCATGAAGTAATCTTTCCAATCAATGAACTCAGGATAAAGGAAAATATATCAGTCTCCATCCCGGTCTCTCTCGTGGCCATTCTCAATTTTTTTGTGTTTCTGTCATCAAAGCTGTATAAAATTAAGAATAAATTAATCATATGGTAAATATATTCATCAAACAAATAATACTTAATATTAATTTAATCAGCAGATTGATGATCACCAAAACAAAGCTTACGTGGCATTGGATAATAAGTGTTGTCCATAAATTTCTACCAATGGCATCACAAAATTAGTCTTCCTACTCTGGCCATTGAGCATGCCCTCAAAGTATTGACAGCATAATGTATTTTGCCAATTGTAATCTCTGCAGGTAAAACCGCTAAGCTGAAGTGATTAGATTAATTATATGAAAAATTAGTAATAATGTAACATTATTTCTTAATTTAATCTGATGTGTAATTAGAACAAACCTTTAGTGGTAACGAGTAGTGAATTTTCATGTATCCATGAAAGCTAGGCATTCTGCTGAAAATTAAGCCTTGTTAGCTTAACGGGCTTTCCATTGTTATCAATCCATGGCATCTTTGTGAAATAATCGAAGCTGTAATCTAGATTATTCATAAATGTCACAGGATTTCTTGAAGATGATCCCGCTTGATAAATATTGACATAAGAAGATTGTTTTGCATGAGCTACGTACCATGGCAACAATCATTGCATTCACCACCATGTCAGCCAGTATCTACATAATTCTTTAAGTTAGATTTTTGTTCTGTTTGATAAAATATTTCGAAGTTGTTGTAGGTTACAAACTATTTGTCCAAACTACATATTTATGAAATGATTGAGTTCAAGTCCCTATACGAACTCAACCTCTTGCATAAATATTTATTTGTAAGTGTGGGCACCAGGTCTTATAAATTAGGATTAGATTTTCAAAATATGTTCTATAGAAAATAGGGGCGGGCAAACCCAATCCAACTTGACAAACCCAACTCAACTCAATCTAACCTAATTTAATTTTGACGGGTTGAGTGGGTTATTATGGGTTAATTGGATCAATTTTTTCGAAACCAATCAATAATTAAGTTAGGTTGGGTTAATTATGATAAACCCATCTAACTCAACCCCACCTACATAAATAATAATAATAAGAAGAAGAAGAAGAAAAAGATAATTCTCAATTGTAAAATCCTAAAAATCTAAACGGCTAATCTATTTTTTATCCTCTTTTTATTTTTTTATAAAAGAGAATATTTTGTTCTTGTATTTACTACTCTAGACTCTAACTCCAAAATTAAAATCATTCTCTTAAATCTCAATTCTTAGTCAACTAAAGTACTTTTTAAATTTATTCATTCTATATTCTTTTAGTTTTCTTTATTAAATACTAGATAGTGAATAGAATTTTCATAATATAATATTTTTATATTTGATTTCAATAAATTTTATTCAACTTCCGTATCATTCTCTTTATTTAATTTTTAATTTTAACTTGATTTCAAGTTTTTAACCCAATCAACCCAACCTAACCCAATATGATAATTTAAGGGTTGGGTTTGATTAGGAAGAATATGTTCATTTAATTGAGTTAGGTTAATTTTATTTCAACCCATTCAATAATGGGTCGGATTGGGTTTTCACAAACCTTATCCAACCCAACCCATACCCGAAAACCCAAGCTATGCACCGTGCAATTGATCTATATATTCTACAATTTTTTCAAAACCTTTTGGCCATGCCTCGTGCTGTGCTATAACTTTATAGATTTGAACTTACAGTAGACCCCCAAGTGTATGTCAATAAATTGTAATAAAATTTAAAAAATAATTCTTGTACTTAAAACATTCTCTAACTGAAGGTTAAGCAAAGTAAAATACTTCTTCAACTCACCACATCAAAAACAGTTTCAATGTCTCCGACCAAGCATGGTAATTTTCCTAGAGCGGGTCCCGCAAAAAGGACATTGATGGTTCTGTGTAAACAAAATAAAAGTTCAGAAATCTAATTAATCACAAATTTAAAGAAATTCATATGAACCGTTTTATTTCTAGTAAATTGAAATAAAATCATGCAATAGTATAAATTTCTTTTCATTTATTTCTGTACTCATCGGTTTTATAGTACGTAAAAAAATGTGAAGACAAATAGACAACAAACTGATGAAGAATTTAAAAGAAAAAGAGATTTTGACTTTGTAAAAGCTTTTAATGCCACCACTTAATCTGAATTTTGATGCCATAAGCAACAAAATTTACCTTAGATCTTCAGCTCAATAGGGAAATAGTTGTTTGTAAGTGCTACTAATGACCGTAGGGCGCAAAATGACCACAGATATACTTTCTTTCAAGTGTTGTATTAGCAGCTCGCCAATGGTGAAAACATACGAATTTGGCCATCCGTACATCTTTACCCTACAAATTAAGCGTTTGAATAATGTCTAAAATTAAGGTGAGGTGATTGATATAAGGGGAAAAAAATGTAATTATCTCTAATTAATTAGTAATTACAATGATAAAGCTATTTTAGCATCGTGCATGGTTTTGAAAATGATAAACCTTTTGATGACCAAATGTGTCATTGCAAGTTTAATTTCTTTTTCAGAAGCTCCCTCTGCAATGAGTTCATTCAATCCTTCCTCCACCACTTTCTTCTCCACATCAATGACTAATCCAGATGTGCCATCCACTGACTTCTCCAATACAAGCCCTCTCCTCTTCTTGGACACGTAAGCTGAAAAACTACAACCTCTTAATAATATACATCATATAATTTCCATCCAGAAATAATGTAACTAATTTTAATTTGGTACATACTAACCAGTTGATACATGAACAAGAACCTTTAACTTAAAACATTTCTTTGCAAAGTTGACAACATGCATAGCTTCCAAGGTATTGATACCAAATGCAACATCATATCTGTGCAAGATTGAACGACTTTAATTTGATTTAATTTGATTTTCTTATCACATTATTTGATTAAGATATATTGATTACCTTTCTTCAAACTTTGTTGGCTGCGGAATTAATGATGATATCTAATTCATTCCACATCTTTTCTTTTAAATCAAAGTCTTTGAATCCCAAATCCTCGCAAGAGATGTCGCCAGGGACTAGAGTAATCTTTTCTGATATAAATGAATTGAAATTCGCACACCATTTTTCCTTCATAATCTTGAACAGGTCATTCCCTAACACCTGTAAGTAAAAGTATCGAAAATTTCTACATCACTAAATTATTTTTGTAATTGATGGAATAAATCTTAAAAGTGGAAATCAAGTATTAATTGCTTAAAATAGACAACAAATTAAGATTAAGCTTTATACTACTTTCGCTCTAGATAAGGGTAAATTAATTATCCTTTAGTATCTAGATTTGGATCAATTACCCAGTTACTCTTTATTGTTTGAAATATTATCGAAAACGTCTCTATCGTTACTTCCATATATAGATATTGAACTTAAATTTTCAAGAAGTAGTATTTTTTACGATACAACTTAATAAAATTCAAACATATTTGGCATGCCACATGTGAATTATTGAGAGAATAATTAAGTATATTTAAATGAAAATATATGTATATCATGGACATATTGGGTGAAAATAGAAGGATTAATTGACTAATTGGTTCAAATCCAAAGGATTAAAGATGCGTTTACCCTTATGAATAATACTGGCGATGTAAATCTCACACAAAGTATTATGTATAAATTAATGTGACACGATTGCGTGATTACCACATGACCCCATATTGTCTGTTTTCATTAAGAGAATTGAATTCGTGTTTCTATCTAACCAGTAGACATTGATTGTACAAAAAATCTGTATTCTATAAGGACAAAAATTCAATGATAAATTGATTTTTTAATGAGCACTGAATTAATGGTTATTAGGTAAGAGAAATAAAAAAAAATAAAACATAAAATAAATCTTAATTCATTAATTTTTTATCCAGTAAAAAATAAGTTTAGCACTGAATCCTAATTCTTCTAGCAAATATAGATCTAGTTTGCCCAGCATAATATTCTCCTGTACGACCTATTTATACAAACTTGTTATTTTTTATATAAACGGATTTTGTATAAAGTACTCAGAGTAACGGTTAAAATATGAAATAAACAAAACACAACTAATATATATATATATATATATATATTAATTGGGAAATTTATTGCATATGACAGGGATCATATCCATATTTTGATAGAGCCATGAGCCATCACTGGTAGATAGAAAGTGTGTTATTGGTGCTGAAGAGTATGTTTAGAATAATAGCTCTATCGTGTTTTATGTTGAGTGAAAATATGAACTTAAAATATCTTGTAAATATAACGAAAGAAAAGAAGGAACAGTAAAATTTGCAGAGACGATTTCTTTTGCTCTACGTATTAAGTTAGGTAAATATATATACCTAATTACGTAAGCGTATCGTGGCTGACTCAGCAAGAGTACCGTGGCTGACTCAGTATCGGCGGCTCTAAGAAGAAGAAGAAGAAGTTTCTTCATGTTTGGTTGAACCCTCAAAATTTTCTCCACAAAAACTGTACCATCAAAAGGAAACTCCATTTTTTTTTTTTAAGAATGCTTAGTTTAAACACACACACAAAACAGAGATTAAATGAAATAATACTTCATGATAGACTGATAGTTTAATCGTTATAATAAAAAAAACTTAAGTTATCTCAAACGCTTCCATTGTATCATTGCCATTCGTACAAAAATTCAAGGTTGCACCGGTGATTAGAATGGTCTTATTGTCAAGAAATTGAACAACACAAGTGAACTCCATTGGAAGAGACAAGTTATGAATCGATTAATATTGATGAGACAAGGATGAATGAGAAGTACCCGAGTGCTCTTCTGATCGTTCGTTCATATAAAGCGGAAAATTTATGATGAGGAAGAGCACTGCCTGCAAAATAATGTCGTGATTGGTGATTAGGTAGAGGTTTGCTTCAATCGTTAATTACCATTAATTTATCACTATCATGTTAGACAGTGATACATGTCATAGAAAATTACCAAGGATCAGTTTTTCATTCATCGAAGAAAACTTCATCGTGGATACCAATTAGTTTATTTTGTAAATTCTTTGGACTTGATATAAATATTTTAATATTGAATGCTGCTAGTGCTGAAGTAAGCTTTACTTAGTTTTTTATAATTTGTTGTCACACTTACATTTATAATAATTTACGATTAAAATTTTATTATTACTAATTATATGTTTCTAAAAAAGTATTAAATCCAAATGCATTTCTTGGGAACCATCCCAAGTCGAAAAAAATCCATAAGCATTAATTAATGGAGCAGTTGTGAAACTTATGTTTTGATGCCTGAAGATTTTAGAACCAGTGACCAGTCTATTATTTTCTCTTTAAGTCTGTCATGTTTTTATTTAATTTAACTCCCCTCGAACAAAAGTCCTATCTCCACCCCTCGTGGGAAGCGAACGTAATTAACAGTTGTGCTATGCTGAGTAAACGTATCATTGTTGATAGATGAGAGATAGCAACTAAAGGTAGAAATTGAAATGAACTGCAAGAAATTTTATTCATTTTCTTATAATTTAAAAAAATATGGTTTGAAGAAATAATAATTTAAATTGTAGCTACCTTTAAGTGTTGCAATTCTCGAGGGCGAGGAGTGTCGGAATTCCACTGTCCAGTTAGACATGGTTGATGGATCAGGATTTTCTCCTGATCTGATCTCCTTCTGAGCAAACATACATGTGGTGATTAGTTGTTAATAAAATAAAAAAATAAAGAAGTTAAATCTTATCCATACACTATCACTTAAAAACACAAGGCGCAAGATTTTTAAAAGCTCACGAGAGCTCATATCAGGAGAGGATCTTTTTCCAATGGTTGATGAGTTATACACACAGACTTATAGAGTGTTGATCTAGTGTCTAGAATTCTGAACTTTATTAAAATTTAAAAAAATTATTTAATTATATTTTTTAATAGTATAATATCATTATATTATTAAACTACGTGGTTTAATAGTTTTCGCAATTGTTACTCTATTAATCCATGTAGTTTAATAACTTTTCTGAACTTTAACCAATCCAAAAATTGGATATTATCATTTGTCTACTTTAAGAATTACAATGTATTAAACTACTATAAAAAGTATTGTAGGTTATCATTTTAATACTAAATTTTTACAAAACTTGTCATTTTACAAGATTTCTATTAGTACGATAGTGGACCAGTTAATTGATGAATAAAATCATAATTTTACCATGGAAAAACTATGCAAATACAATTATCAAATATTATTTTTAAGGGTGGGCAAATAACCAGATTCTAATTGATCCACCTCAAAAAATTTGGGTTCAGATTAGTTTTGGATGAAGACTCTAACTCGATTAGCTTAGATTTTGGCCAACTTGATCGAATCAATCATGTTCGAACTGGCTCAAACCAGATCTGATCCGAAAATCTAAAAAAACCAAATTATATGTTCGGGTTGAATTTGGGTTATATTTCTCTCAAATCGATTAATCAAAATTCGATTAGGTTGATCCGAATCTGATCCGAACCCAAATTTGCCCACACCTAATTATTTTCATAGGATATAGGGATTATTTTTAGCTACTTTATATTTTGAATTATAATATTGTAATCCTTTGTGCATTACCTTTTTCTTAAAAATTCATATAACTAGTCAAATTAATATTTAATTAGTCAACTAGCTGTTGACCTAACTGCTAATGAAAATGTAGTAAAATAATAGGTTTTATAAAAATATAATAGTAAAATGATAGAGCACCATATTTCTCGTAGTCATTTGATATATTACAATTCTTAAAATAGTTAAATGATAATAACCATATGTGTGTGTCTGTGTGTGTGACAAGTGTATCTAAAATTAAGTAATGATCTGGTTCAGGATCTAAAATTTTATTAAAATTTGAAAAGTTGTTAAGCCATATGATTTTGAAATATAATGTTACTATATAATTAAATCATAAGACTTAATAATTTTTTTGAATTTTAATAAAATTAAAATATTTATATCTCAAATAATATGAAATCTTATGAATACGTCTGAAAAAAATCCATTGCATTAAAGAACACATCCGTGAAGTTCAATATTTGAACATAGGGTATCAAAGGACTTCGATGCCTACCGAGCCTTCAGTTTGGGCTACAGTTCATTAATTTCACAACAGCTAAATTGCCGTTAATTTCCGCTAACTGACATCTTAATATTTGTTGGTTGGTGGGGGGTGGGGTGGTAATGTATGGACCATTAATTGTTGAAGTACTTTGTTGGACAAAATGCTTTTTAAATATGTGGTACTCGAACCTCCTACCATATAATTCATTTCTTTGAGCAACCTCGACCATATGAGGAAATATCACACTTGATGATTGATAATAATAAGTTTAGTGTTTAAATCCGATTAGTTGGTGTACTTTATATTTGGTGGCGATGAATTATTGCTATAATCAGGGTCGGTTCTACAAAATTGGAGGACATAACCGAAAAATAACCATTTATTTAATCTTTTTTCAACTTAAATAAAAAGAACTTATTAATTAAATTTATAGGTCCCATGACATCGTATATAAAGCATTTCCTTCTTGCTTCATTTTTCTATGGAGTTGTTCCATGGAATTAGTTATGATCTACTAATAAATATAAACATCCAAAGATCTAACTCGTAAGTACTGAAAGCCAGTTTTAGTCCCCATTCATATTTGAATTTGCCTAAGATTCTATGACTTTAGAGTTGATCTAAGCTTATACTTGGCTCAATAACGATTATCAGCCAATATAAGATTATTTTTTAATTAGTATTTCCATGACATGCAAATTGGCTTTTTTGATATAAAAGCCAAGTAGCTAATTGACCAGAGTTGATTCAAACTTATATATTTAGCCGAAGAATTATTATAAGAAATCAATATCAAACCATTACATGGCAAAAATTGTCCACAGCCGTGCGTCAACCCAAGGATATTCAATCACTAGAATCTCGTCTAAAATAACTCAATGTTACTATTGGTCTCTAGTTGCACATAGCTATTTAATTACATGAGACCATTATGCATAAACATATTTAATTTCAACGGTGAATTTAGAAAAACGATTTATCGAGGATTAGATTACATAACAACGAGATATGAAAATTAAAATTTTATGAGTTAAGAGTTTATAAAAGCTTTTTTAAATAGATTTAACGAAACTAAATTAAATAATAGTAAAACCAACTATATGGGTTACTTTGGGCTTTTGTTTTTTTAAACAAAATGTGAACTTTTGTAATTCTCAAAGTTAAAGTTTAAATTTTATATATTTAAGATTCTAAGAGGCTATTTTTATAAATTTAACTAGGGTTACTTTAATAGATTTATGGTGCATTTACTAAACCAGAATTAGAATGGGTAGGAATAGGAATGGGCTGGATGGGAATGGAAAATGAGAATTAGAATAAATTGTTTAATTAAATTGTAAGAATCGGAATCATAATGAGTTAGATTGCCATTAATGTGCTTACTTTCTCTTGGAATTGGAATCATAATGAGTTAGATTGTAACAAATTACTAAAAAATATTTACTGAACTATTGTTATAATTATTATTTTATATTTTAATTATAGTGATTATTTATTCAAAAATTATTATTATTATTAATTATTGTTCATAATGTATTAATTAGTTGTAATTTTTTTATTAATTAATTGTTAATTATTTATAAATTAATAGTAATAATAGTAATTATATTAATTAATTAAAATAATATATTAATTAACTATAATAATAATTATAGTAATGTATTAATTAATTATAACGGAGGACAAAATGGGTATTTTGATTTTGTGGGGGGGGGGGGTAAAATGGTCATTCCTTAGAATGGGAGACTCATTCCCACACCCCCGGGAACTAATCTCATATTTCTCATTTTCAAGTTGGGGTGGGCCCCACGATTCTGATTCTAATTTCCAACTCTATTTTGTGAAGTAAACACTGTTAATGATTCTAATTCCTCAATCCGGGAAGTAAACACACCAATAATCAAAACTAATTAATAACTGGAATTTGAGCCCTCTGCTGATCATGAGGTGGGTCCACCTTAATTTATTTTTTTTAATTCTATATTATTTGTGTATAAATATAAACTTCCCTTGACAAGCATAATATTCATTTGCTATATATATATACACACACTTGTAAATTAATATTGAAATGATTTTACTAATTAAAAAATAAATTGAGGAAGTGAAAAAAATATTTAAAAATAAAATATTAAAATAAAAAAAAGTTATCTATATTCTGTAAATTAGTATAAGAACAGTGAATTGTTTATTATATTTGTAAACAAAGCTAAACCTATAACAATTTTTCTTTACTTTTTTCTTTCAAAGTTTAATTTAATTTTATTTGTGTTATTGTAATGTGAACACTATTCTGTCTTGTATTAAGTCCAAGTTCCACACAAATTATAGTGTGGAATTGTGGTAGCTTAGTTAATTGTACTGTAAAATTAATTAGTCGCTAAGAGAATGAAAAAATGGAAAACAATTAGGTATTTGATAAATTTTATTCAAAAAATACTATGAGGTTTAAAATCAATTATATAGAGTTGTATGAATTTTATTTCTTTTATTTTGCATGGCATTAGCTAGTCTTAAAAAGATTAAATAAATACACATGATACATTCGTTATATGTGTGGGCATATTTCAGCCAATTATTTTGTAAATCCACCCCACTTCCAAAAAAGTAATTATAATAAGTTCACATTATTTAAATATACAAATCAACAAAAAAAAAAATTATCTATTGAAAATTGATTTTTAAAAAAAGGTCGAAAAAGTGGTTAGTATGCAACATTTGACTTTGACACCAAATTTGGCAACAAAGTGATTAAATTTGAAAATTTTGACTGAGTTGTTGAAAGGTGGCTAAGACTTTTACTATGAAAATAAATGCATGTGTGGTAAGCTACAACTATAAATACGGTAGCAATTTTCATTTGAATGCATCCTAAAATTGAGAGCATTCAATTGGTGAATGCAAGAAAAGTATTCAGGGCTTCAAAATGGAAGGAAGTATTCTTAAGTATATAGATATATTGTATGAGCATTTGACTCTTCAATATGGGTATTAGGGGTTTGTTTTGTTCGGGAATATTTCTTGGGATCACAAACTTGGGGATTGGGTGAGAGAAAATTATTTCTGAAAATGTGGTTAATAATTTTTTATATAGTGAATATTTTTTTCTTCTAGTTGTCTTTTGACACAATCGTGATTTTTTTCTTTGAATTTGGAGTTTTCTACGTGAATCTTATGTTGTGTGATTGGTGTATTCTCCACTTAATTTTTTTATTTATTTGTTGGTTGACAAAATTGCTTAGATTGATTTTAGAATGAATCTCAATTTCCTGACAGTGGTATTAGAGCTAACTGTTCATACTTGGGATGTACTATACTATTCACGTATATATTATTGATAATGTATATGGTACAGTTTAGTAAAGCTGATCTGAATGGTACACAGTGAAAAGTAAGGTCAAAGTGGAGGCCATATATATCAACAGTTGGTGTTTTTCAAACTAGGTGGGGTTATATGTTGCTGAAAAAATTAATGGGAGAATGACTTTTTGGTTTGTGGAGAATTCAAGTCAAAGGTGTATCTAATTTGGTATACACAAGGATTTGAAGGTGTGGACAATGCGGGCACCTTAAGGAAATTGTTAAGAAGGTGGAGTGGGCTCGGTAAATTGCTCTTGAATCAGTAAAGCAGATACTAGTATTGTTGCAAATGGTGAGTTTCTTTTTCCGATGAGAGACTGTGTTAGTTCTTTTGGCATGTAGATCTCTAAGCTGTCATAAAAGAGAACATATTACTATTAGCAGGTCTATACGGTTGTATATGGGCATTGACTTAGTATAAATGCAAAGTATGTGGTGGAAAGGTTATGTCATGGCTGAAGAATTCTTAGGAAAACTAAACATGAGAGTTATGCCATAATTTTCAGTGGATATGTTCGACGTATGATAGGTCTTTATATTGAAAATTATAACTATTGGTAAAGACAGTGCTTTCTAGGAATAGCTATTAATTTTTTTTAAGTACGATGAAGATCGTTGAAAATTGATAAAAAAAAAAGTCAAGAAAGTGTTGACCACGTACATGCATGTAGCAAGCAATTGCATGTGACTAGTGTGCAACTTTTGACTTTGACACCAAAGTTGGCATTGAAATAATTAAATTTGAAAATTTTGAAAGAGTCGTTGAAAGGTTGCCAGAGACCTTTCCTACGAAATAAATGCATGTGTGGTAAGTTTCAGCTATAAATAGAGAAGCAATTTTCATTTGAATGTACCCTAAAATTGAAAGCATTCAATTGATGAATGAAACAAAAGCATTTAGGTTTTCAAAATGAAGAGAAATGTTCTTGAGCATGTACATATATTGTAGGAGCATTTGGCTCCTCAATAAGGATATTACGGGTTTGCTTTGTTAAGTAATATTTCCTGAGATCATTATTTCGGATCTAGGTGACAGAAAATTATTTTTGAGAATGTGGTTGTAATAAATTTCTATATAGTGATGAATATCTTTTTTTTTCCGACTGTCTGTTGACAACAACTGTGGTTTTTTTTTGAGTTTGGAGTTTTTCATATAAATTTCATGTTGTGTGATTAGTGTATTTTTTATTTAATTTTTCTATTTTTTTTTCTCTTGACAAGTTGCTTAGAGTGATATTGAAATGAATCTCAATATCCTAACATTACCTGGGGAGATTATCGCGTTAAAAAAAATTTTCAATTTTACCAATGACTTAATTTTTCAACGAAAGCTTTATTCATATATATTATTGTCTATATAGCTAATCTTGCATAATTAAATCTGTGGTTAGCTATCGATTAGTTGATGGTTATTATCGGGTTTTTCAACGACAGGCAAGGTTCAATCCTTCTAACCTAAAAATCCAAATTCATTCCCTTATTCAATTTTTTGGACAATATTTTGAGGCCCGAGTTTGGAATTTTCGGATCCCAAAATCGTCAAGGGTCTTGGCTCCGGAAATTGGTTCGAACTGATAAAATGACTGGGGAAATAACATATCGGTATTATGCTTGTGGATGCTGATTTATATTGGCCTCTTATAAGCTCGGTCATGGTTGAATTACTGGATGATGGTTTCTCCTCGAGGATTATGCACAAAAATTTGCTGCCTAAACTCTAAATGCTCAGTGTGTGGAGCTATTGGGTATGAGAGGAACCAATGTCATCGTAATAAAAGCATTGATGGCTCGGTCTAGGCTTCTAAAGAAAGTTATTGATAAACTTATAGAGAACTCAATGCCAGTGATATGTTAAAGAGATTGAAGTGACAAATGGTAAGGGGTTGGCTGATTCAACTAATGCAGGAAATAGTAAGGAGATAGTTGTGGAGAACAGTGGTTTGGCGCATGATGACAAATATGGATAACTCTTAAAATAGATTTAACTATACATATCTTACATACTTAATATTTTTCAAAAACAATATAAAGAATTTAAATTTCTTTTATTAATTCATGACCACGAACGCTTAATTTATACAAGTATATATGAAACATGAAAAAGAAAATAATATAAGTAGCACAATTTAAGAATAATGATTGATTAGAAAGATTGGGTCAATCAATCTTTCTTAATCACTAATTAAGATAGAGAAAATCAATCTTTTTATTGATTGTTTTGATACCATAAATATTGTATTATCAATGCAAATCCTTTGATTTGTTGTTCGCGGAATGTGGAATCAAGCGCACCAAATAATTACAAGAAAAATAAAGGACACCGAATTTTACGTGGTTCGGCAATTTTACCTACGTCCATGGGAGAGCAAGTGAAAATAGTTATATTACTAACAATTATTGGAGTACAATATTTGAGTAATGAAAACCTCACTTTCCAAAACTCAAATACAGTCAAAGCACTCTCACACACACTCTCCAATTACTTACACGCTCAGAACTCTAGAATTGCTTCACTTGCAATTTCTCTTAAGCTCTCAAATTTTGGGATTAATAAAATGAATAAAATCCTTAGCTATTTATAAGAGAAATGGGTTACTATGCAAAGAATAAAACAATTAAAAATATAATTTTTAATTATTATGATTTTTCAAAAATTTTGGCTTCATCCCGTTTGTCCATTCTTTCTTTCCGGCTGTAAAATCAAATTCAATTTGATTTTGCTTAAATTTCGCAAGCAAACATTACGTATCACATCGACACTTGCAAGCATGTCATTCATTCTGTACATAAATCCAGTCGAAACTAACAAGTATAAAATTCAAACAGATGACAAGAATCATCTAAGAAAATACACACCAAGAAATTGGTTTTTTTCTGTTGTCTTCCTTGTGTCAAAAATCAACAAAGAAGCACAAATAATGATGTCTTAATTATCTTGAGACAAATTAGATGATCCGGCCCACTGTTCCAATGTTCCAGCCTCTCTCCTTTTCCTTTTGACTCTGCTTTTGCTGAATTTCCTTTGTTCCTCCTCTTCTGCCACTGCCCAGCAACACTCTTTGTACCATCCTTCCTCGACTTCCGATGGAGACTCTAACCTGCTGCACCCCCACATTCACACCACCTCTTCTAAAATGTTGTTGCATTGGAGATTTCATCTGTCATGACCCAACCCAAACTTGATATGATCTGCTTTCGGCTTTAATAAGACTTGCATGGTTTTATTCCTAGGGCGCTTATAAATCCTAAAATGTGTTTTTCCAATTAAGATGTGGATCACCTTTTATAAACCCAGCATCTCATTCATATTTTGCCGATGTGGGATTCGCTTAAGATATTACAAGGGATGTCAACAGTTTGACGGTAAGAATATTTTGAAGTATTTTTAGAAATATAGGGACTATACAAATACTAACCTTAAGATATAGAGACTAAACAAGTTTTTACCCTTACTTCTAACAATAAATTTATCATAACTACAAAAATAACAAATTGATAAATATACCCCTAGATATTTGTGTTAAGAAAAGGGCAAAATCAAGACACAAATCAGACACTTTAAAGCTTATCCGCAAAATCAACGCTTCTAATGATCTTTTTAGATGTGACAAGAGGCGAATCCAAGAAATTAATTTATTGGGGGTAATATTATAATAATAAAAAACAGTTCTGTTCATATTTCGAGTAGCAAAATACTTAATTTACCGTCACTGCAAAAGAAAATTTAGAAAATTGGTTCATTTCTTTACCAAATTTCTCCCACTAAAAGACAATTATTCCAAAATTAACATTAAATTTAAGCCTTTTTTTTTTCACCGGAGTTAATTGCCCTCGCTGCCCAACAAGCGGATCCGCCTCTGGCTGTGATTGAGTAATGCCTGCACTAGACAACTTCGATTAATTGACTTTTTTCGACGCCTAACAAGAGACAGACTACAGCTTGGAACACCTAAAGTCTTTTAACCAGCAGCCATTTGCAACTTCATTTGAAGCGTTTTTAGGTTCAAAAAAATAGCGGGTTCAAGTGTTTAACCACTCTTTTGTCTTTTTTTTTAAAGATATTTTTAACCTATAATGACAATACTGTCATTGTAATTTTAAAGTATACACAATTTTATCTTTAGTTTTGTATGTAAAGTCATTTTTGCCCCTTCATTACCAACATTTAGAATAACGTTTGTTAATAGAAAAGTAACAAAATAAAATTTTGTAAAGTTATAATAATGCAACGATGGGCAATAATATTTTTCACAGTAATTTAATATTTTACAATTCTTAAAATAGCGATATCCTTAAATTAGATTTCGCAAGCAAACTTTACGTATCACATCGACACTTGCAAGCATTACATTCATTCTGTACATAAATCCAGTCGAACTAACAAGTATAAAATTCAAACAGATGACAAAAATCATCTAAGAAAATACACACAAATAAATTGGTTTTTTCTGTTGTCTTCCTTGTATCAAAAGTCAACAAAGTAGCACAAATAATGATGTCATAATTATCTTGAGACAAATTAGATGATCCGGCCCGCTGTTCCAATGTTCCAGCCTCTCTCCTTTTCCTTTTGATTCTGCTTTTGATGAATTTCCTTTGTTCCTCCTCTTCTGCCAGCGCCCAGCAACACTCTGTGTGCCATCCTTCCTCGACTTCCGATGGAGACTCTAAGCTGCTGCATTCCCACATTCACACCACCCCTTCTGAAATGTTGTTGCATTGGAGATTTCCTCTGCATTTTCTTCTGCAGGCTTCTCCTCAGCGCGCTGCTCAGCTTCTTGCTTTCACTTTTAATAACTTTAGGACTGTTACAGTGTATTACTTGTTCGGTCAAGCACTCATCAATCTCTTCTTTCTCATCAACTTCGCATGGTGGCAACGGCAACAATGCTGGCGTGAGCGGAGCTGAGGTTGGTGCACTTGGGAGAGGAATCAGAGAGTTGCGCCTTGGGGCTGATGTCAATGGGATTCTCCGTACAGCTGTGCAAAGAGAAGCTCGCCCAGTTCTGTTCGGTAATCTTGGCTGTTCAGTCATCTCTGGGTTGTTTTCTTTTTCTATGGGACTGATGTACTTGACTAAGCCGTCAGTTTGAGGAAGTAGTATTGAAGGTTTATAGCTGTTGTTCTCCATTAGTGGTCGAGTGGGATTCCCTTGCTCTTTGATTACTGCCGTATTTGCTACTTCGTTTAAATTCTTGTTGCTTACTGGCAAACGATTTCCAAGTGGTGGCCTCAATGGTACAATACTTAGTTCCTCTTGCTGTTGTTGTTTCAGATGCTGTTCCGCTATCTTTGTGTCCACGTGCTGACGAGCAAGCTTCCTCTCAACTAGAAGTTGTGTTTCGAGTTCCTTTACCTACAACAGGAATAACTTAAAGTCTACTGTGAAAAAAGAAGAAGAAAACTGCAGCCCCTGGAGATAAAGTTAAGTCATTCAAAGCACCCATTTCTACCTTGTCTTGCAGGCTCTTAATTTTAAGGTCTTTGTCTTTTATCTTCAAGTCTAATCCATGAATTGTATCCTCCATCCTCTTGCTTTGCACATCTCTGCTCTTTAGCTCTTGCTTTGTTTTTTCAACCTTACAACAAAAAAAATTAAGATTTTACAGAACTTTGTTGGTAATTTAGTTAAGATCATATGTATATGTATAAAAATCAATTAAAGGACGTATATCTTTTCTACCATTTGTTTGTATCTGAGTAGTTCAGAAGTATCTAACTGCTTTTTTGCCGCTCCCAACTCTATCCCTCTTACTCTACTTGCAAAATTCAGGGAGCACAAAGTCTCACTAAGGTCGTTCTCATTGGGACTGATCTGTACAAACATGAGTGTCTTTGAATCTCCTCCTAAAAAATAAAAATCCATTCATTCGGTTTTCCATTTTCATTTGTCACCAGTAAAATCAAAAAATAAAATTACAAATTTGAATTGCAGGTAATTTGGAGTTGGAACTTGGAAGGGTCTAGAATTATATTCTTTGCACGGGAAAATCCAGTAAGAAATTACCTAAAGAGTCTTGAAGCAAGTGCGTGAGCTTGGAATTCCTACAAAACAACAAAATGAACAACAAATTAACAAAACAACTATTATGCTGTTGATTGCACGATAAGAAATAGTAAGAATAGCATTAAACCTAAATGGAATATGAGGACTTTTAGTTGCAAGAGCAGATATGACATCGCCAAGTGCTGATAACGATCTATTGATATTTTGTGTTTCCTTCAGTCGTCCTCCTTGCACTTCCGTCTTTGCAACTCGCTCACTTCCTGCTAGATCCACTAGCCATAGCTTGCTCTTTGTGCATTCCCCATTCAACAAGTTCTCTCCTCGCACCATCACACAATGTATGCTGCATATAGCAAGATAATCCCAAGCTAGCAATCAGCACCGCATATGAACACATTTCTACAAATCATATGTTAGGCTGAATTTGGGTAGCAAGTACAGACCAGTGGGACCGACTGCTGTGCTCATTGGCATTAGTTGAGCCAACAGCTCTTGCGTTACTGCCAGTTTGTAGAACCTCCCAGACCTCACTGATGTTATTTACATGAGCCTCAACTAATCCCGGGACATGGTGCATTCCTTCCCCTGCTTGCCGTACTTCAAGCCTACAAAATAACAATGATGTTAGAAACCAAAGATTTAGAGCAAAATTGTTGTCTTGCCATTCTCGGATGTCATAAAGGTTTGATGAAGCAAGAGTAATGAAAAAATGGTCACTGTAATCAATAGTACTAAAACAATTAGTAATTCCTAACCATAACAAGATTGATGAAATTTCACACAAGGACTTAGCAGCAATTTCAGGATTTTTTCCACCTCTGAGAAACATTTCGGAGAAAAGAAAACCATATTAACCAACCTTTTTGACACAGCTCCTGGCTGAGAGCCTACAGCTAGCAAATCTCTAATTTGTTCATTGTAGACTTCTAAGACACTAACAGAAATATCATATCGATACAGCTTCTCTCGCTCCTTAATGATGCGAAACAGCTCCTCAAGAGTTCTAAAATTTACTCCACGGGCTTCCTTTGTGCCCTCCATTGTAAAAGTTTTTCCCGTTCCAGTCTGCCCATAAGCGAATATGCATACATTGTACCCATCTAGGACTGAGTTTGCAAATGGAGCTGTGTCTTGGAAGACGTCAACTAAACAAACAAGAGTTATAAAAAAAAGGGAAATTCAGTCAATTAAAGCAGCAATGTATAGCGTTGAGCCAATAGAAAAAGCACTAGTAAATAAGTTACCTTGGTCTGCTTGGGGCCCAAAAACTGCATCGAACTTGAAGGTCTTTTTAGGAGCTCCATTTGAAATCACCGTGAGTTCTCCATCTCTAGCAGATTCAAAGTCAACTGCCATCACAGATCCTGCTGCAGTTTCTTCACTGTTTAGAGGCCTACATCGGCAAAAGACCCTTATGTTTCCTGCAAAGAACATTTTTATAAGCCTCATCAATTTCCTATCCAATTTCCATCTCCCAATAGTATATCAAAACATCTAACCTTTCAGCTCTAAAACCTTGTTGTAGAGTTCTTTCCTTTCCTTGGTCCCTTCAATAAATTTAATCTTTAGATGTTCATACAGTTGCACTTGATGATTTACTGCAAAAGATGCAAACACAAAATGTCAGACAACTGTAAGAACATGGAAACTATAGCACTTATGGTAATGAAGAAAAATGAAATGATTAAGTCAACATACTTTTCGACTGAATTGTAGAGCTCGCTTCACTGATCTCTGCAGCGCATTTCTTATATGCTAACGCCTCTTCAAACAGATTGATATGTTCCATTTTCATAATCTGTAAAATAAAACCTTTCAGATGTAATGTCGTTACAATCCCATTCATTCAATAGCAAACAGAAATTTTCAATGATAATATCTGTACCTTTAATCTTCTTGTCAAGTCTCTCAATGACGAGAACCATCTGCTCTTCTCCTTCACTTGTCCCTCAATAGCAAAAGCTATAAATAGATAAAATCAATCACCGTCTAACTAATAGTTCAAATAAAAACTGTTCACACCAGAAAATATCCTACCCAAAGACCCAACATGCATGGACTTGCGCATGAGCTCATTTTGTAGTTCTTGTAAAGATTTCCAAGTTTCTTGGTATTCTTTATTCTTGAGTTGGTTTTCCCTTTTAAGCTCCTCCAAAGTCCTTTTCGCCTCTGTTAATTCTTTCTTTTGACACTCATAACTCATTTTCAGCCTTTCATAGTCTCCTTTCACACCACGCTCACCACTATCCTGCAATGTAATTCGTTCAAAACAGCAAAAACAAAATAAAAATCTGTTCTGATATCTTTCACAAGACCTTTACGAAATAAATGGGATACTTCCTCAATTATTGGGTTAAACAATCGATTACTGAAATGGTTTTGAAGCAAAACTTGGAAAAATCTAAAGCATAATTCTAAATTGATCTGGTTTAAAGTAGTGTTACTTTTGTTGACTCGCATTCCTCCAACTGAGAAATTCTCTTAGCTTCGAGCAACATTGATTCTCTGCAATCTGAGACACATACCTCAATTCAGTGCAAAGAAATACACCCATTAAAAGAAGAAGGAAAAAGAAATTACATCACCCATAAATCGGTACCTTCATGGATGCTTACAACAGGAACCGGATCTTGTTCCGGCATTGTTGATGGTGGGAGAAGCTCCAAAGAAGACTCGGGGGAAAATTCTTTGTTAAATGATGAAAATCTGACAGATGGGGTCTTAATCTTATGGCTGCCATTGTTATCATCAGACCCTTTAATGCCATTCTCTAATGAAACCTCAAAAGAACACTGAATTCTCGGAGGAGATTCTCCATAACTGCTCTTGGGAATCTCTGGTGATCCACCACATATCACCAGATCAGGAGATGTTAAAGAAAATCCCAACATGGACTTACCTAAAAACAAAAATTAAAAAAATTAAATTGAAATATAAGTTTCTTTAATCTTCATTATATATATATATATATATATAGAGAGAGAGAGAGAGAGAGAGAGAGAGAGAGAGAGAGGACAATTATGCTAGTTAAATAATTACCATCAACCAATTCATTTGAAATTGGGTCATTTTGCCAAGAAGTCCCTGTGCAAATAAACCTATTTAATCAATACCAACAAGAAAGAATTTACAATTTTTCCTTAAAATGAAAAATTTTACATCATACCATCATCTGGGTTGTGATGAAAGACAGAATCAGCCATAGCTACAAAATGAGATCTTGGTGGTGATGCAATTTGATTTTGACTGCTGTCTGCAAAGTGAAGAAAGAGCTAATGGAATTAGACACAAAACCCGTGTATAGAATCAACAAAATGTTATTGGGCTTAGCTTTAATTTGTTCTTACATTGATGAGAGATGCGTTGTTGCAAAGAAACGTCAGTGAGGAGAAGTGGGTCAGCCCATTGATGATGATGATGATGATTTTGGTCTTCTTCCATTTCGTAGATTAAATGAAAAAGAGACTGTATTTATTTGAATGGAGTAATTAAAAGAGTCCTTTGAAAGAATAAAGAGAAAAGAAAAGAAAAAGATTACAAAAAGGAAAGTTTTTGATTCTGTTAAGGCAAGTGTTTCAATGCGTTTGTTGTCGTTATGGACTTGCTTAAAATAAATTGACCGTTGGCTTTTCAAATTTGAAATTCGTTAACCGGGCAAAGGTTCTCATTTTTCTTCTTGTCATCAGATGGTCTCATGGTCACGCTCTTTTAAGGCATTTGCATGCTCACACGATTGACACGTGGCAATACACTGCCTTCCTCACGTGCTGGAGCCGACAATTTGATATATCATTACTCTTTTAACTAAATAGTGATTTGATTATTTTCGTTAATGTCATTTTATTTTTATTAATAAATTTGTTTGCAAAATACGACTATAATATTATTTTGGACAGAAAAGTACATTATTCGAAAAAGAGAAATTTTCATTTTCCTATCAAAGTTATTTTGACATATTAAGTTATTAAGTTAGTATCATGTGTTTGCTCTTTTATCGTTTTACCACCATTCCATTAGACCAGTAAAAAATTTGTTGATGGTCTGCTAATATTATTGGGACATTTAAGACATTTTTCTTTGAAGCGAAAACGCTACATTTGCAATAGTAAAATAAATAATAAACAAATTATCAGATAAATAGTTTTAAAAAATAAGAAATCTGCAACCCTAAAAATTGGCCTCTCTCTCTCTTGTTCCATCTTCGACCCGCCTCTCTCTCACTTGCTGCTCCATCCACTGCAGTGTCGTTACTAGCTCCTCCTCCTCTCCACTATCGTCTACTCTCTCCATCATCAGTTATTAACTTCTTTTTTTCTTATTGTCCATTACATTTTTTTCTTAATTAAATTGTTTTAAATTGTGATTAGTATTTGAAGTTAGTATATTGATTTTATGCTCCAAGGATAAAATTGACTTTTAACTCATTTTTTTGTTAAATATTAATGTATTTTTAATGGAATTGTGGTAAAATGATAAAAGAGTAAACATTTGGTGGTAAAATGCATATTTCAATAAACTATGTTATCGACCTGATATGTCATATCATCGGAATAACTTTATTGAGAAAATAATAATTTCCCTTCAAAAAAAATAAAAAAAAAGAAAGAAAAGTACATGCTAAGGAGACAGGATATAAGGGTGATAAAAACAATGTGAAATACTAAAATAAGAAAATATCTCTGCATTTTCTCTATTTTGTCATATGTACATTTATTTATCATAAATTTTGACATATTCTCTACACCATCCTTATTTCTAAACTAGCATCAATTAATTATTTTAGCACTAAAAAAGTTAGATACCACTCAATAATTTAAATAAAATAATCATTTTGCTCCTAAATGAATTAGAAGACTATTTTATCCTACAAAATTTTCAAAATTAAAAAAATTGTAACTACAAGAATATCCTTAAATTTAATAAAACAAATAAATCTCAAAATGTAAGATGTTAATTTTTGTAATTATAATTTTTAAATGATAATTTTTTATTTTTCAATTTGTAATTATAATTTTTTTTGAAGAGTGTGCATGCAAAATTTTGCTTAAGCAAATCTTAATTAGGGCCTCAAAGAGAAGCAAAGAGTTTATACAATGCAAATTAAATCAACATTCAAAGCTTTCTTTCAATTTTTAAAAATAAAAAAAATATAATTTAAAAAATTATTATTTAAAAATTATAATTACAAACTTTAACATCTTGAATTTTGCGATTTATTTGTTTTATTACATTCAGGGTTATTTTTCTAATTATAATTTTTTTACTTTTCAAAATTTTGTAACATAAAATAATATTTTAATTCATTAAGGGGTAAAATATTTATTTTATTTAAATTATTTAATTGATTCTAACTTCGTTAGTATTAAAATTGTTGATTGATATAAGTTTAGAAACAAAAGTGGTGTAGAGAATATGTCAAAATTTTGTAACGGTTAAATGTACATATGATAAAAAAGAGGTAGTACATATATAATTTTCCTATAAAAACTTATATTGGTTTACTTTATTTTTCAATTACTCAAACCAACATTAATTTTACCTTGTTCTATTTTATAATTATCAAATTTTTATGTCCGAATATCATTGCTCTTTTAAAAAATTAGAATATAGTTCATGGTTGTTAACATATGAAAAAATAAATAAACTCAAAAGACTATAAGACCACTCTTCTAGGATTTTTATTCATTTTTTATTTACTAAGTTTTTATTTTTTTAACAAAAAATACTTTAAATATGTTCTCACGAAAGTTTGATACACTAAGGTGGTGTTTGGTTTTAAGAAAGGAGAGGAGAGGAGAGGAGAAAGAGGAGAAGAATGGAGAGGTGATGAGAGGAAAAGAGTGCAAAAATTAATTGTTATTGTTTGGTTTCATATTAAATTTGAAAGGAAAAGAAATTACATATTTTTTATTTGAACAAATATATCCATTATCTTTAATGTTAATATTATTAATAAATTAAAAAACAATAAAACTATGAATTAATTTAATCTAGAATTTACCTAATTAAATAAAAAAATTATTTTTTTTTAAATTACAGCATTTGGCCATGGACAGCCGCCACGTTGACCACCATTTACCACCGTTGACCGTCGTTGACCACCGTTGAACGCTATTGACCGTCGGCGTTGACCGTCATTGACCATCATTTTTCATTGCGTTAAATGTATAATAATGATCAGAAATGGACGATTTACTCATTGGAAATGTTAATTTTGCAGAAACTACACTATATAGTTGGAAATATGAGAGTTAAAATTTTCCCAAGCACTTAAACAAGACTTGAGGTAAATAACAATGCATATTAGCATTTCTAACCCCATAGAGTTGTAGATCGGCTCATAAGGATTCCATTGGTACTGATTTTGATGTTAAAGCGCGTCTCCGGCGAAACTCCGGCGATTTTTCGGCGAGTCACTTTACTGTTTTTTCTTTTTTCAAATAAGTTTATCCTATTAATTTAAGAAAATAAATATAAATTATTTGTACTTTAATTTATTTAAAATTGATTTTGTTTAAAGGATAATATTGGAATTTTTGTGTTTAAATAGATAAAGAATTTGAAATCCTTAGTCATTGATAAGGAATACAAATTCTTCAAATTAATGAAAATTAAATTTCAATGTAAATTCAATTCCATTAAACTTGGTCCAACCAAACAATGGAAAGTAGAAAAGAAATCAAATTCTTTTTCTCTCCCCACTTCTCTACCCCCAAGCAAACATGGCCTAATATGATATAAATTCTTATTTTCTGAAGCAAAAAGTTAATGAGAGATTATATCTTACATAATTATCATTTTATATATTTCTTAACATTTAACAAGTATGAAAAAGGATAACAATTTTTTATCGTTTCATCATTCTTTATCTTGTATTTTCATTCTCTTTTTATTTTTCACTTTTTTGAATTTCGTAATATACTATCTTCAAATTCTCTTCAAATATATTTATCTATGACAATGAAACTATAATTAAAATTGAAATGTTGATGGAAATTAAATGTACAAATTTACTAAATTATTATTGTTCATAGAGGATAGTTCTTTGATCGTATTCGTGCATTTCGAAGATTGTCATATAGTCTCGGAAGCCATAAATTATATGCAAAAGTATAAAGAGGTGATGGTACATATGCACAAATCATTTTACTTGGGTGAATGTATCAGTGCCAGCGTCAATCGTGATTAACAAAAGTACTTAAAAGTAAAAGTAAAGTGACTGCTTTTTTTTTTTTTAACCCATTCAGTCGTGATTAACAAAGCACTTGTAATTAAATTATTACCATATTACCATTTTTTTAGCATTTCTATAATCAACATTTATTTAAGAATTTAAATTTGTAGTTAATATTTTTGTTTGATATAATAAAAATACCCTGAGATAAATATTTCTTTCTCAAATTTTTATTTATTTGAGACAAAATTCAAGAAAAGAAACATCATCATTAGCTTTGCACTCTTTATTTTAACTCCTTTGTTTTTTTTTTTTTTTGATATTATAAATAATTTGAGATTTTTGTTTTTATAAAATCTGTGAGGTTAATATGGGTGTAGGTATCATTGGAATTACAATGAGTGTTCGTTTTATATGGGTATCCGTATCATTGGCAATCCGCTCTACTACCGCGACTGATTTATATGATGAAGACTCCATAAAAACTAATGAAGCTTTTAATCACGCACGAAATATAAGAAAAAGGGAAATACTTTGAAAGAAATAAACTCATAAAAGCCTAATCAAGAAAATATATCCATGTTTTTGTATTGTTTATTAATTATTTTAAAAAAATTGGAGGAAAGAAAAAGAAAAATCTAAAGTGTGCTATAAGATGTATATCAATTTTTTTTTGGTTGAGCTGTGAGGTGCAGTGGAGCACAACATAGTTCAACTAACTAAATGTTATAATTCGAACTCAGGTGGTCAACCAAATCAAGTAAATGTATTTTGATTTAAGCGAATCTAAAAATAAGTTGTATTCAGTTAAAAATATTTTATTTTGATAAATAATTTCGTTTGAAGGTAATTATATTTTTATTTGCAGAGATATTCCTTTTATCTTCCTCTATGCTATTTACAAAATCTTCTCTTTTCGTCAAGCTCCTTGCTAATGAAAGGACAATTTTTTTTTTTATCAAACATATACATAAGTTTAGGACGCATAGGATTTTAAAAATTTCATCCATCTATATGTTGTACATTCCAATATTCTTCATGCTCCGCTCCATATGATTTTTAGAAATATCAGCTATCTTCTTGTGTATTCCAATATTTATCCTCCAACTCTTCACCACCTTCCCTTGCTATTCTCTTTCCATCATTTGTAGATGACATTCCAATTTCAGAACAGAATTCCCAATATACAATTTGTATTACCTCCTATTTGATCGAAAATGATAGTCCTAGTTAGTTGTAGTTGTCAAGAACACAAATTGCTATTAAATTCATGGTAATTAAATGCCGAGTAAATAATGAATGTTTATTTGACAGTTACATCTGTTTCCGGAATTCACTAATAATCTGTTCAAACTTTGTGGATTTCATTTCTCTTTGCTTCTGACTTTCCTTAGATGTTACAAAAACAATATTTCCACATGGCATCTTGAGGAACTTAAATGTTCATCCTTTACAGAAAGGAGCTCCAATTGCCATACATTGTTATGTACAACCTGATTAGCATACAACAATCGACAAAAATCACAGCAAGCTCGCATACTCAGCAAACACCTGGAAATAAATTGCATGTGGAGGAAACTAATCAATAAGTGTACCTCATGAGAAACTTTGAAGCACTGATTGGATGGTTGCACGCCGGCTTTGGCATGAGTGCACGGATCTCATCGAGCTAATAAGCTGATTTATAATCAAATCTTTCTATAATTCAATTCCGGCTCCTTCCAATGCAGAAGCCATTGAAGCTGATGCCTCTTCAAGGGTCCGTTTCCTCTGAATGGAGTTGAAGGCCTCAATAATGTCTCCCTCTTCCCAATCATCATAGTCAGCAGCTCCAACACCACACTCTAATCCAGCATTTACCTGCGTTTAGGGAAAATGGATCAATGAATTTGCATCATAACAAGGCGGCAAAATGCACAGCATTCTAATAACACAACGATGGCATAAAAATAAATAACTTCATTTTAGAAAACAGACATCCTACAACTAATTTATTGACTTTAAAGTTAAATCATCAGGAACCTGACCAATCATGTGGGACAAATTTCATCCCTAGAACACATTTCATCACTAGAACACAAGTCCTGACATCTCTCCCATCAATCTAAAGTTACTTTATATACAAGCTCATTATCCAACGGATCTAAATGTATTAAAACTTCCATTAATCATGATTGCTAGGTTAAACAATTGCCATACTATGCTTGAAGTTACAATTGTGTATCATATGACAATTTATCAAATAGTCACATTCAATATGCAGGTTCTGTAAGTACTTGCCAAAGAGACAATATCAAATCAAGTTTGCTGGAAAGTCCGATCAATCATAAGCCTGCTAGGGCAATGTACAAATCGTGTCACAGAAGAAAAATAACAATAGCCTTAAAACTCATACCTCTTTTACATTTTCTTTAACCCGTCTCAAAGAATCAAGCACACCAACATGGACTGTCTTTCCATCTCGAATGACCCGAATGCCACAGCCTTTCACTAATTTTCCCTCTGATACCATGCATCCAGCAACACGACCACTGCCACTGCTGAAGATGGCCCGGACTTCAGCTGAGCCAATCGGTACTTGTTCCTGTTAACAAATGAGCAGTAACTCTCCGTAAGTCTTCAGTAAGAAGAATTGAAGAGAAAAGGAAAACAGAATAACCAAAATTTAAAGTCTTGAACCACAAGATCCTAGGACCACATTATGATAGGCCAAGAACCATCTTTCCTTAGGCACTGTTAAACAATGAAGAGTAACGCTCAACTGTAAACCGCCAGATCATTATTAAGGACCCCAGCCCCTTCCCCACATCTAGAAGCCACTGCTGTCAAAGATACAAGTCCAAAAGAAAAGAAATAAAGATACAAAATCTCCCACTTGAACTGACCTCAACAGTCTCTAGCAGTCCTTCCATTGCATTTCTCATATCATCAATGAGATCATAGATAACTCTGTATAGTCGAATCTCAACACCTTTGTTATCTGCATAAGTCTTAACAGATCCTGGTGCTTTAACATTGAAACCCAAAATAATGGCTTTGCTAGCAACCGCAAGATCAACATCACTAGCACTGATATCCCCTGTCGCTTGCAAGAGGAACTTCAAAGTGACATTATCTTGTGGCAGCACTTGCAGGGCTTGTCTGACAGCCTCAATGGATCCCTAGTCATGGCAAGACAATATAATTTAGTTGCATGCCAAATATAAACCTTGATGATTATCAATGCAATACACCATCTGTACTTCAATACAATTCAAGAACAGAGAAAATCTCGTAACATTCTGAGAACAAGTTCCAAAAGCTTACTCTGGTGAGATCAGGACCGCATGATGGCTTCTTTTAAGATTTCAAAATTCTGTTATTTAGGTAAATGAAAACTCTGGTCCAAGTCAGAGGCAACTCCAGGCATTAATTGTAGGAAAAGTCTCATATTTCAATGCAATTTTCACTTTTTCAAATACATTAACTGGAAACTATCACCAGCTGCAGTCTAAATATGAACCATTAGTATAGGAGCATACACTTCCTTCTAGAAAGAAACAAAAAACATTTCTATTATCTTGTATGGGAAAATGTCCAACCAGTACCCTTGTCAGATGCATAATGATAACATGAACTAGCAATGCAGAAACAAGATAAATGCATGCTGTTTCATACAAAATATTATGCTTACCTGAACGTCAACCTTCATAATAACATTCAGCTGGTGCAAGTCTAATCCAGACAGCTTCCCTGCTGAAACTGCAGAAGCTAAAGAAGAAAGTGTGACCTTCCCATCTCCAGCCTTAGCTGATATTCGCTCATTACGCAATGAAAAAGCACGTGCTTCTGCCTTTTCACGTGCTACATCGAGTGAATCAACGACCTCAAATTCATCACCAGCAATCGGAACTCCATTCAGCCCAATAATCTGCATAAATAAATGCCAGGGAATTTTAGTGTAAGAAATAAACACTGAATCTTATGATAGCGATTAGACCACACCTTTCACTAAGGAAATGTTCGACATTATCATCAAATGCAAATTACTTTTCAATTTTGTTATCATCTTATGCCATATTTGAGGGTGAGTGACATCACCAACTTTGTAAAAAAGTGAAAAAGAATACAAAAAAAATTAAAATGCATGCACAAATATCCCAATGATAACTTTCTTCTTTTGTTTCTCCATGAAGACACTTTGTAGAACACTGACAATAATGTCACAAGATTTTATACGATTCATACGCACTTTTCTCCTCTTTTTTTTTTGATAAGAAATGGAAAATTGTATTAACGATGAAGAACCATTAGAAGAATCGTTACAAGGCATAGGCACTCTTCTCTTCATATGCACTTGATTCTCAGGAAACCCTAAAGACTATAATTGTGGTTTTCCCACAAAAGAGGTAGAGGGAAGAGAAATGGAGCACGGAAACGAACTCTTTATTTCTAGGATAGAAACCAAAGGGACACATCATTGGCACAGTCATAATACCCGCGCGGGCGCCGCGGGGGGGGGGGGGGGGGGGGGGTGAAGAGGATATTTGTAACCCCTAAGATGACTCTAAGCATAATGAAACAACATAGCACAAATAAATTAAAAACATTATCTGATAATTACAAAACCCATAATTCCAACCATCTTACACAGCATCTGAGACATTAGAAACATAAAAATACAAAAATATAAACTTGCTAACACATGGACAACTAAAATACAAAAACTAACATTTATTTGCCTTCCCCATTACAGCATCCTTCTGGAAACTCTTTCCAATATTATTGACCCCTCTACTTCATTCTTTCTGCTAATTATTGTATAATTTTAGGTTTCTTACAAAATTTTAATATGCACATGCATCACATTGGGATATATAAATTTAAACAAGAATAAAAGGGGAAAAAAGGGGCACTCCAAGAGAATATTGCCGGTTGAAATGATCCAAAAACATTAGGCTGCTCTGTTTACCATTTCTCATAATTTGGTAGGAAAGTTTTACCTTCATATCAAACACAGGGCCCCGTTTGTCACAGGTTTGAAGATCCATCTATGCAACAAGATGTAAAAATGGTACGATGGTACATTGTCTATATCTTTGGGGGATAAGAGGTTGGGGAAAAGGGAATGCATTGATAGCATTTACATCCTTCATTACAACTATAGTTGAACATATAGTCATTACGAAGCAATTCCAAAACAAAATTAACTATTATTTAACAAAGTACTTGCAAAATAAAGAGCAAAAGGGACTTTTACTTGAGATTCAACTTTACCACAAAGTTGGAAGGAATCCTACAAGACCAAATTGGGTAATTCATTTAAATCATTCTTAACAGAGTTCATGGAGCAACATATAAGTGCTTACCAGAACACTTGATTATCCCTTATATAAATAGCGCAATAAGATGACCCAAATTTCACAATCTTTCTATCAAGCACTAAACCTAAGCAATGGATGACATGGTACAATGAGAATACTTTGAAGAATACATTGAAAAGATAACCGGTAATTATATAAATCTTAAAACACAAAGGCACAAAAGTAGAAAACAACTAAAAGGTGTTCAATGTTTTGTTCTAATCACAAATACAAGTGCATATCTTATGCAACCATGTGGTATAATGCATTTAACTCCAATTAAATAGGCCACTTGCATTGTAAAAAATCTGACTATTTTCCAAGAGTCTGACAAGCATTGCTAGGTTTGAATTTGTATGAACCAAGAAATGGGAAAATGTATTCCCCAAAACAGAAGCCTCCCATTTGGAAATGTAACTAAAGAAATAGGATGCTTACATAAACAAGACTAAATATGGAAAAAATTATTATCTACAAACCTGTACAGGTATAGAGGGTCCAGCTTCATCAACACGATTCCCACTGTCATCAAATAAAGCCCGTACCTGAGCATGGAAACAAAAGCTAAATATTGTATATACACAAATCTTTCATAAGGAATGAGCAGCTCTTACTTCAGCATATAAGAAAAGAGTAAACAGTGAAATCTACCCTCGAGATTTAAATAAAATTTCAGTTTCAAACTCTAATTTACGAACCTTTCCAAAGGCTTCTCCACAAACTACTACGTCCCCTTTTTTAAGTGTCCCATTTTGCAAAATAAATGTAGCTACTGGCCCTTTAGATTTGTGTAGACCAGCCTCGATAACTGTGCCCTTTGCATTTCTATGAGGATTAGCCTTCAACTCTTGCAACTGAAAACAAACACACATATGATAAGAATATTTGACAGCTGGATAAAAAGAAGCAACACAAATATTTCACATCTCAAGCACAGGGAACAACTAGTCCACTCATAAATATATTTGAAAAGGTGACTTATTTAATGACATGGGACACAGTTATACCTCCTCCAATTTTTGCCAATAACCTAAAAAAAAAAAAGGAGAGTCCAGCGCAAAAGAAAATACATTCCTATGCATCTCTGTGTATGTACCTAGTAAGCAGACTCATATGTATCTCACAACAGCAGGAAACAAGAATATTCATTGCAACATATCTCTTAGTAACTAATCTTTTAGGGAAAAAATACAACCACAAAGATGACCAAGATTACCCAAGAAAAAAAAAAGTTTATTATCATTGCAAGAAGAATAAGGCCAACATGTCAGTAAAATCTATCATTGGCTCACCTCTGCAACAAGCATAATGGTTTCCAACAAATCATCTACTTTCTCCCCTTTGAGAGCACTGATCTGTTTACGACAGAGTATAGGCGTTAACAAAAGGTATAAATATAAAGAATGGTGCATATACTCTTAAATGATAAGAACCTGAACCATTGGGATGTCACCACCCCAGTCTTCTGGCATCAGACCAATGGAAGAAAGCTCTTGCATGACTCGTTCTGGATTAGCTCCGTCTTTATCTATCTGGTGTAGTGGAAACAATAAGATGGAGAGTTAGGCCAACAATAAGAGTATATGCACAAGTATTGCAAATTTCCAGTAGTTTCATCCTCTTTCATTTGAAACAAGAGTTGCATTATAGTTGACATACCTTATTTATAGCAATCACAATTGGAACTCCAGCCGCTTTGGCATGAGCTATTGCCTCATTTGTTTGAGGACGAATCCCATCATCAGCAGCCACTACAATGACAGCAATGTCTGTCACTCTTGCTCCACGAGCTCTCATAGCCCCAAATGCCTACAGAGCGGACATTACATATATCATCTAAAGGCAAGAAAAGTGCAAGAAAGTTATAGTTCATAGATGAGTGTGTTACCATCCTGGAAAACAAAATTATCAAAACAACTGATACAATATGATCCAGTGGAAAGGATAAGGAAAAATATTGCCATTAGGCAAAGGGAGCGAAAGTTCAATATGCTAATTAAACGGTAAAATTTACCTCATGTCCCGGAGTGTCAAGAAAAACACATGGTTGTAATTTGCCATCGACAGGTACTTGCACCTTATACGCCCCAATTCCTTGTGTAATCCCCCCTGCTTCTGCAGCAGCCACCTGTAAAATTTAGCAATCAAGCCTCTGTGTCATACTGCCCATAACTGCATATGGCTTAAGGAGTTCATTAACCAAATATAATTCTAGAAAAAACGAGTAACAATTCTCATGCAGACAGAAATATATATAAAAGGTGCGAGAAATCACCAAGAAAACCAGAGCACCAGTTAACAATAAACTTTAAACTTTCTGCGGGGAAAAGAGCAAAAATATTGGAAAACCATAACGAGATTAATAGGCTTCAACATACCTTGGTTTTACGGATATGATCCAAAAGAGTTGTCTGCCAAATGGATCAAACCAAACATGTCAGCATAATCTTGCCACTAAAATAGAAAATTAATCTCAAAACGATGCATAAGATCTAATAAACTGAAGATTAGCAGAATGTATAAAACTTACCTTTCCATGATCCACATGACCCATAATTGTAAGGACAGGAGGCCTGTCTTCAAGCTTGTCCAGGTCTTCTTCATCAAATATTTCTTTCTTCCTTGCCATTTCTTCCATTTTAACAGGATCAGCATCTAGGACTTCCACTTCATAATCTTTACATATCATCTTCACCATGTCTTTGTCTAGAGTTTGTACCCCTTCAGGCTTAATACCCTTTGAATATAGGGAACCAAGGATTTCACCTTCGCCAATGGCCAAATTGCGGGCTAACTCCTCTATCAACATACCCTTCTCCCCAACCTCAAGAATTTCTACTTTGACAGGAGCCGCATCTTTGGCAGCTTTAAGTTTAGCCGCTTTCCGGCTAGCTTTAGTCCATTTCCTCCCTTTCCTTGCTGCACCAGGAATCAGTTCAGATGCCTCCTCATCAGGAATCTCATCATCATCATCAACAAATCGTTTCCGAGATCCTCCTTTCTTACGATAGTCATCCTTGAATTTTCCAGCAGGTCCTTTTCCGGGTTTCGTTGGGGCCAAGACTGCTTGAGAAATCAGAGGATCAACCGCCGGTTTCTTGGATGCAAACTTATCAATCAAAATTGGTTTCCGTTCTTTATTTTTCACGGCTGAGTCAGCTTCACCAATGGTGGACGACTTTTGACCTGCCCCCACATCTTTTAAAACAACGGGTTTCTTTATCACAGGTGTAGAAGCTACTGATGGCTTTGTTTGTAGTTTTGGTTGAGGTCTCAAAGGTGGCTGTACAGGCCTCGGAGGAATATTCAGCTGAGACTCCATCTTCATGTCTCCTCCCATTTTAGGCTCCTCTTTTTTTACCTTAGTCTTGGGTGTTTCCTTTACAACCTTCTGTGTACTTGCCACAGAATCCCCCTTTTTCCACACACTCTTCAAAGTCTTACTCTTCTTTGCTCCCACTGAATTCATTGGTCTACCATTTTTTGTATCAGCACTCACATTAGGCAGCGTCGCTTTATTTACACTCACATTCCCACTTTCATTTCTAGTCTCTAATTTCTCAGCCTTCTCCAAAACCTCGTCAAGTGACTCAATCACCTTATTCCTCTCCTCCTCATCCGAATCCTCACCCACTCCCGAAGGGTCCCAACCCATTGAATTCACACCCGAAACAGATGCTCCACCCTTGACTCCCGACGACTTCAACACGGGCCTGGGAGCAGGCTTTAGAACAATTCCATTATCATCCCCATCACTATCATTATCACTATTTCTTCCCCTAAACGTGTTAGAATCAAACGACACAGCTGACCCATTACCTTGCTCAATAAAATCAGTAGTTGTAGTTGTAGTTTGTGTGGTAACAGAATATTTACAAACCCATCTTTTTTTACCCTTAAAATTGCGTTTTGTCAGAGAAACTCTCTTAACTAAAGAACAACATGATGATTCTGAACAACAACTCGTTGTGCCAGTGACACTTATACTTCCTAAACTAACCAACGAAGCCAAAGACGGCATCGTTCCCACTAGAACCAACATGCTCAATTACAATTTTAAGTATCAAACAACTTCAATTTCTCATTATTCTACAATGACAGAAACGAAATGTAATGAGAAATCTTACCTCAACAGGCTAAATGCCCAGAAGGTGTTTGATAAAATTGCTACACTATTTTCATGTGGAGAGAAATAAAGGCCGGAAATTAAAGTATTTTCTGGTGGTGATGAGGAAGAAAGCTAAATTGGGTGGGCCAACGGGTATGTGTATCAGTGGGTGTGGCTGATTCCCTGCCTGTTAAATCTTTTCTATCTGATAAGGCCGTTCGTATTAACGTTTTCTATTATGTTTTTTTTTTTTTTGTCTCCTCTTCCCTCAATTTTTGAATATTATTTAATTCTTCTTTTTTTGGGTCCTTGTCCTAAAAATAAATGAATTTTCAAATGTATTGCAAAAGTCCTGCCTTTTGTTTTCGTATTCGGCAATAGGGGTGGGCAAAAAAACCGTAGTCTTAAAAAAACCGAACCGAACCGACGGTTTTTTCTAATTCGGTATGGTTTTTTTTTTTAAAAAAACCGAACGGTACAATTTATAAAAAAACCGAAATGTCGGTTCGGTATTCGGTTCATTTAACTGAACCAAAAAACCGAACCGAAAAACCGAATTATTTTTAAATTTTATTAAATTAAATATGTGTTAATTTTTAACTGATTGTGTAAGATAGCTAACATAAACTTGCATACACACAATCAGAGTATATATATATGTTAGTGTTACAATTTCGTAAATTTTTATTTCCCAAAATAAACCCTAAAATCAAATATAAAACAATTTCGTAAATTTCGTAAATTTCAATTTCTTGAAGAATTTTTTAGGCCAATGCAATCTCAAGAACAACAGCAAGTAGCTGAGGAGTAAATGATAGTTGATTGATGTTGCTTATCAGCAAGTTTTCTTTATTTTTTTTTAAACTAGCATCTTATTATATAGATTGTTTATTTAATTATTTATTAATAGTTAGTAAGATATTATTGATAAAATGTGTTTTGAATACTTTGTATTTATTGTTAATATTTGTAATGAAATTAGGATGAATTTGTTGAAAAAAATTATTACATTTATGAAGCCCAATGGGCTAAAAATTTGAAAATTCAAAATAGGCCCAATAGGCCCAAAACCGAAAAAACCGAACCGAACCAAACCGAACCAAAAAGAACCGTTTGAGTTCGGTTCTTTTTTAGTTCGGTTCTTATTCGGTTCTTTTTATAAAATAACCGATTTAAATCGGTTCTACTTAATTTCGAACCGAACCGAACCGAACCGAACCGTGCCCACCCCTATTCGGCAATCGGTGTGGTTCTGAGCTCTTTCCCACAAGAATGAAAGAGGACAATATTTCTCAGCATTTTTAAATACATATTCTTAATAGCACGATGTCTGCTCAGCATAAATATCGTCAATAAAAAATTGCGTCCTTTGAAGGCCTATTAAAAAAAAAATTGTACCTAAATAAATTTTACTCAAAAAATTATACTAATTTGAGTCTAGCTTACATTAAAATTTGAGGTAGATTGATTTCTACTTATGCATTATTTTTAAAATAAAAAAAAGCCATGTTTCAATTATTAATAAGCTTATGGAGTTCGATGATCGAAACATGTCTCCAAGTAATTTGGTTTTTTGATTTTTTAAGAGAAAAGTAAAAAGGGAATGAATGGTTAGATCAATTGTGATAACAAATAAAATGGAAATAAATAAATAAAATTTGTATTTTGGGGGATAAATTTAATCAAAGAGTTCTAGAAATAGAATGTCCAGTTACAATGGTTCTGATTCACAGATGAAGCATCCAGTTAGTTGTATTAGTTGTGAAATTTAGGGTACAAGAAAGTGACATAGTCCACCAAATATATTTTTACTATATTGTAAAGATTCTACTTGTATTCTTTAAATCAGTAACCAAAATTTTTTGCTTTTGTTCGGATCAATCTACGCTGTAATGCAAGTTGCCATATGCAGCCCAAATGCATTCTAGTCGTACCCAAAACTACGACCCTCGCTTCACGGATTTCTAAACGCACCCACTGGCCATTTGTCTGAAAGCAGCAATTAGGAAGACACAAATTCAAAATCAAAACTGCTGCATGTCCAGTTAAACATTGGGCCTACAAGCCCAAAGGGCGCCCAAACAAGCACCTCAACCCATTGTTTCTGAAAATATTTTTGCAAACATAAAATTCTTTCTATGTTATAAATTTGAAGATAAGTGATTTAGATATTTCTAAGAAATCAATTAGCACAATTTCCTGAAAAAAGAAACCATGTAGATTACAGCTTAAATTTGAACAAAAATGAAATAAGAAGAAGAAGAACAAAGAGGAAAGAAAAATGAGATTTAGAATGAATATATTGAATTGATGAGTGCAGCTACAAGTCTAACTTAGATTCATCTTTGTAGGCGAAGAGTCTGCCTTACTAAAGTGACTTTTCACTAACTTTAACAAATGAACTCTTCACTAACATTATTAATATGATGGTGCTTTTACTTTCAGTTACATAATACAACTATTCCATTAAAATAGTTGTACTCGTGAGTGGACCGATTTGGAATCCTCCAAAAAAACATTCACAACATTCTACATTTTTAATAAAAGGAGATAAGAATAAAATTTTTCTTGTTTTTCTTGTTTCCCAATACAGTATTAAGTTCCAAAATGAAAAATTTTCTTCCACCATCTCTCAAAATAATAAAAATAATATCAACAACATTATTATTATCACTATTATTATTATTATTATAATACCTAAAAAATCAATTTCCCCTCATAATGATCTTTTCTTTTTATAAACATTAAAATATTATGTTTTTATATATTAATTAAATCAAATATGTAGAGTTTATCATTTTTCTTTAAACAAAAAATTAACAATATCACCTAATTAATTCTTAAAATTAAACTAATCAAACTAATTAAATAATAAAAATTAATATACATTACTTAATATTGAGTTTGTGGAAATTTTTTCAATAATAATTCTTTAAAATATTCATACAAAATGTATTTAGTATTTACTTTTTCTTATTCTCAAGATTAGTTTTGAAAATGATACCGAACACATTTTTAAATTTTAAAAACAAATTTAAAAATAAAATTTTCATTCTCATTTTTTTCCTTGAAAATAGAAAGGCTTCCCTTGAATTGCCATGAAGAATGAGTGGGTACAAAGAGAGCAGCAGTCACTACATTAGCAAGCCTGCAAGCAATTCATCCGTTTGGGTTAGTAATTAGACAGAGAAACGAGGTAAAGAGGGAATTAAACAGAAATTGGAAAACAATACCCAATGGGCCCATATTCTTCAAATCCTTCGGCTATGATCGAGTTTATATAACTAATTTATAATATACGCGCTGCATTTTTTTTTTTAATATAATTAATTTCCTAGTTCAAATACATTTATAAACATTTTGCATAAATTGTAAAGCACCAAAAGACCATGTTACAAAGTTACAAAAATTTGCTTTTGCTTATCCTCTTTGACTATTTGTCACAGCCAAAATTTTATACACCAACCACATGACAACATTAAAGTATTTGCACTAGCTGATGACTCTTTCAAGATCAACCCTTGCGTTAAAAGGTTTCGCGGGCCAAAAAAATAAGGAAATGAATTCAAAAAAATACACAAGTAATCAATGTTATACACAGTACCAAAATGGGCAAAATTGATCTAGCTATAGCCTTTCCTTGATGACTGGTACATGAATGTTACTCCGAAAATCATAATGCTCATTGACGGAATCCGGTTACAAATCGCTGAATACCAGCCAAGTCAGATACTATGCTTACATTGCAAAAGCTGCATGCAGAATCATTTTCCAGGTAGTTTTGAAGAAACTTGCACTGCTTCTCACCATTTGTCTGCAGTAAGAAGCATAAATAAATTCAAGCAATCAACTTTTAACTAGTGGACAACGACAAGGCTTTCCATTTCTGAAAGCAAGTGCAGTTCTTAAATTTTATTAGAGCCAAAACTTAGGGATAGAAATTTTGAGCTTTATACAATTCTAACCTTCAAAAAAATCCCAGAACTAGTGCAGATAAAAGGAATCTCAACAACACGATATTTATGTGGTTTGAAGGAAAAAGTGAATTCAACTTCTACTAGGAAAGAAGAGATGGGTACCTCAAATGCAAAAAACCCACCGGGTTTCAACATTGAAGCAGTCCCATTGCAGAGATGAAGAAGATAATCCAAGCCGTCAACACCACCATCTAATGCAAGCCTCGGTTCATGTTTACCAACTTCCACCTGTAGCCCAGAGATATCATCACTTGGTATGTATGGTGGGTTACTGACAACACCAGAAAGTTTTCCTTCAACATCCTTTAATTTTCCAAACCAAGATCCTTGCCGTATCTCAATTATATCCTGAATTCACATCAAACGATTACTGAGCTTCAAAATAACTTGGATACAACTATACAACTTGGTATGCAAAAGGGAATAAGATGACCGGTTAAAGAATTAGCAAACTGCACTATGACATTCAAGAGCCACCATAATATTACCTTTATTGTGTAATATTATGTTTCTTTCTCGAAAGGGTAAAACCTATTTAACTCTTCTGCGCCTATAATGAGCCAGTTGCTAGAGTACTTAAGACTCAGATATTTTCAAAAGTAAGAATCGCTCATCATTTTTTAGTTACTGCATCATAAAAGCTATGCAGACATATTCATTAAAGTAAGACTATCTCAACCAGAAGACACCATACAAGATGAAATGAGTAAAAACACATTTGATATGTTTATGAATAAATGCATATGGAAGTACAAAAAGTGCTCTTTCTTGTGTATCTCCCTCACAAGATAAAATTTACTAACTTTAAATAAATCAAACACTAGTACTTCACTGAAGTTAAGATAGCATTTTTTCCCAGTCCTCCTCCATATTATTTTACAAGCCCACAAGGTCATCATAAAGTTCATGACAACAAATCACAATGTTAAGGCTTGCTTGGATGTCTCTTAAAATCTTTTTCCATTTTCACAAGCCTAATCAACAAACTTCATTCCCACGCAAGGAATGGGAGAATTCACTCAGTAGTCCTAAATTTATTGATCAGTAAATCCTTTCCAGTAAATGTAATAACTTATTATGTAATGTAAAGTTCCATCGACTCTGTGATATTTGTTCCAACTACAAACAGTTCTATTAACTTTATACTTGACAATTTGACTCTCTAACCCTACCTAGTACCCATCGTGCCACAAGAGAATGTTACCATCCATTAGTGAGTTAAATTAAGACAAGTTTATTTCCCCCATATACATCAAAAGGCTATTTGACCCTTAAACATTTGTAAAAATTACAAACTAAGATTTCAAATTAACCAATCACCTTCATCTCGATACCTCTCCTCTCTCATCTTAAGATAATCCTCCTTACAAATCTGTACTTCTATAGCTAACAACTATCTCCAAAGACACCAACTTCGCTTCCTCAATCAACCATTTGTTTAGGTATATCAGAAACATTAAAAATTAATAATTTAATTTCATAGCATTACTATATCATGCTTTATATGTTGTCCATAATAATTGTAACTCAATTATCTAAAAAGCCTAAAGAAATCATATTCCACACAGTACCTAAATCACTAGATTATAACTATCAACTTCACTAACCTGTAGTCCATACCTCTGGGCATTAAAAGCCGCCACCGCAGCAGCCAAAGGATTCAAATCAACAGCAATGATCCTCCCTTTACTTCCCAAAACTCTAGCAATCCCAATAGCAATGGCACCAGAACCAGTCCCCAAATCAGCCCAAAACCCATCTCTTAACCGGTCATTATCTCTAACCAAAACATCACTCACCAAATCAACCATCAACTCAGTCTCCGGCCTCGGAATAAAAACCCCTTCTTCAACACTCAACACCAAGTCCCTCCAATGCTCACACCCAACCAAATACTGAAATGGCTTTCTCTTTTCAATCCTCTGCTTCCACAAACCATACAACTCATCCAATCCAATTCGTAATCTCACACTTTGAGAATTGTTTTGAAAACCCAGTTGAGGAATCAGTGACGGGTCTTCGAGCGAGTCTTCAATGAGCCAGTTGAGTTCTCGGAACATGATAGAGGAGTCAGGGCCGTTGTCTGAGTCAGCAAAAGTGGACCGCACGGAGGAGGCGAGGGCTTTGGCCCAATTGTGCCATTTTTTGAGGTCGGAGAGTGTTGCTGAGTACTTTGGTGGCTTTAAAAAGAGTGGAGTTTTGGGTTTTGGGGTTGAAGAATGTGAAGAAGAAGATGATGATGATGATGAAAAGGGTTGATTTAAAATGGCGCGAGGTGAAAAAAAAGAGGGTTTTGGAGTGATTGGTGATGTATAGAAACGGCATGCGCGGGTTAAGCTTACCCTCATCTTCTCCGGGGTATGATGAATACTATTGGACCTGATGAATCTAACATATACTTTCCGTCAAAAGGTCATCTGGTGGCAGTAATAAAAAGATAAAAAAACCCTTACATGTACTAAATTAAATTCGGTGATGAAACACAAATATGCATATACATACATACATACATATAGTGTATATATATATATAGTAGCCAGCAACACAAAATAAAGAGTGAAATAAAAAAGTAATATATTATAGAATAATTTTATTCATTTTAAATGTGTACGAAATAAAGAGATGAGCTCTTCTTTTATAATTACACAAATATGAAATTAATGGAAACATTATAAATCATAATTCTTTGTGAGATAGTGGAAGTTTTTTTTTTTTTTTAATACTGATTAAACATCAGATTACTACATTACACATATATTTACAACAACCGCTATTATAGCAGATATATTACACTGATAATTACAATCAGATATACATGATTGGGACTTACATTATTATATTGAATTCTGTGAAGTACATGCCCAGACAAATAACCCCTCACAGAGGAGGGATGTCCATCCTCCACTCGCAATTCGCAAGGAAGAATGATTTTTACATATTAAGAACATTTAGCCCCCACAATGCTTTTGTGGGGGCTAGAACCGCTGCCCTCACAAGCCTTGTGAGGGCAGCAGCCCACCACTTCGGCCAAGGCCGAAGTGGCGATAGTGGGAGTTATAGAAAAGTAAATGGTTGCTAGTTGGAGAAATTAAGAAATGCATGTTATGAACATCCACATTTACTTTAATAAATTCATAACATTCCCCCTTAGATGTTCACTACAAAAGAAAAATACCTCAATAAAAATTTACTAAAAAAAGTGGGAAAAAACTTATGGAAAAAAAATATTAGTAAAGGAAAAAGAGGACATTATTTATTGATATCTTGAAACAAATAATTTTGAAGATGTAAATTTGTCTCATTAAAACCTTATTAGGAAAAGCCCTATGGAATAAAAACCTAAAGAGGAAAAAGAGTACAACATATAAAATTTCCTCCAAAATAAATTATTTTCCCCAACAAGTATACTCCCTCTCATCTTGAAATAGTCGTCTAAGAATTTATGCACCAATTTTTTTGGTAGTTGTTTTAACTAGATTTTAGGAAGAAAGAAAAAGAACCAAAAACCGAGCTAAAACAATAAAACTTGTATTAAGGTAATAGGTGCCTCACGTAGCTGAGATGTGTTTCTTGATATGACCTTCGGTCAAGCTTGAGAGTGAATGAAGGAGATAAGGATGCTTTGAGAGGCTTAAATCTAGAGAGGGTCAGCTTGAAGGTTTTGTTTATCCTATAAAATTAAGGGCTTAAAGGTGGAGTCGACGGTGGTCAGCGACTACACTCCGACGATCAAGCTAGCTTTAGTGTTATTTTTTGTGTTAAGAGCTTGCAAGCCCTCAATAATGGTGGCTGGAGAATGAAAAAAAAAAAGCCTCGGCCTCGTTGTGTGTGTGCTTTATGAGAAGTGAGAAAAATAGAACTTCAGCGTCTTTACATGGAGTACAATAGGGTCCTGGTTGCCCTGTCACCTACCGCATTTTCATTAGTGTTCATTACTGTTGTGGAAAGAAAGCTTATATTTTTTTTGCTCATATGATTGTTTGGGTCTTTTGGAGTATGCTTGGAGAATAAGTTTGAGGTTATTTTCATGGTTTGTCTACACATACAAGTGTTGGATGCAGGGGATGGTCATGCGTACCTCTGCAGAGGCTGCTCAGCAGGTGTAGGCATGGCAGTTGAGGACAAATGGTCACAACTATCCTAGTGAGCTATTATTTAGCCTTTTTGCTAGGGATGCGCAAATAATCCTATCTGACATAGGATTTGATTATTTGCTTAATCCAATAGGGTGGAATTTTAACCCACCCGACCGGATCGGGATTAGATTGGATTAAACCTAATTCGATATGGGAATCCGATCGACTTGGCCTCTTGTCACAAAATAAAAATAAAAAAATAAAAAACATAACTAACTTGACTGAATATTACAATTTACAAAGTACAAACAATCAAACATCATGGACTCTTCTCTTCACGAACATAACATAATAGCATTTCACACACACAACACAACATAACAATAGCACACCACACACAATCACATATTCAGTGGCACTCGACAACACTCACCAAACACAGCACGAAAAACGACATCACAATATGGTAGATGGAGGTGCTGAGATGCAGACAACATGGAAGCAAAGCAGCCCTGATGCGATCTGACGAAACCAACACAACCCCGCGAAGCCATCACGAACAATGACTTGCCAAACCATTCTATCATCCTACATCATGACCGCTGCTGCCGCCACTGGCCACGACGACCGCTGCTACACCAAAATCTGCTGCCCTCCATCTCGACCACTGAATGGTTTATCATATAAGAAACCTAAAAAATGTAATTTATCATGACATTAATCTCTTCTTGTTGTATTGTATATGTTGGGAGTTTAATTGTGTTTGATTTTAGTTTTGGTCCAACAATTTTTTTCTTCAATCGGTAAAGTTTGATATGATATAATAGGCCAAATTCAATTAATCATCCAATTGACCTGAACTGACCTAATTGAAACCCGATCTGATCCGTACTTAACCTAAAGTTTTGATCCGATATGATCTAAATATATTTAAAATGGGTCTAATATAATCAGCATGAGTTTGGATGAGTTTTTCTCAACCTGATCAACCTAAAGTCTTATCAGATTGATTCGAATATAATCCAAACCCAATTTTGCCCACCCTTAGATTTAATAGTTGTGACAACCTGCTGTCTTCTCCTTTTCAGCAAAGTATTCCTTGGCTAGTTCCTCATTCTCAACAAAAAAAAAATCATTTATTATTTTTTAGGTGATGGTGGCACTTCACGTGGCTAATATCTTGTACATTTTATCTAGCCCTTTTGCGTTTATGTGGTATATCTTGCGTACCATTTTAATTACATGGTGTACACCGTACACGACATAAGTCAGCGTCCCTCTGATGAATTTTTGCTGTTATAAAACCCAAATCAACACGTAGAGCTCTATAGTTAGTCTTCCATTTTTCCTCCAAGTAGTAGCGATTTTGTAAATAAATCCGCAACATTGTCACTTGAGCGAATTTGCTGAATTTCTATATCACTATTCTTTTGAAGCTTATATGTATAAAAAAATTATAGTGATATATGCATGGTCCTATCACCTTTTATATAACCATTTTTAATTTGGATAATGCAGGCTGCATTATCCTCATATAATGTTGTGGAGTTATTTAATTAATGACAATCCACATGTTTCTTGAATATGTTGTATCATTATTCTTAGCCGAATGCATTCACCACCTACTTCATGAATAGAAAGTAAATCTAAATGACTTGAAGATGTTTTGGGTCAATGGGACTAATATTATTTAATTGATCAATTTCTGTTATTTGATAAGTGGATAATGAATCTTCTGAAGTGCTAATATCATTTTGCAACTTTTCTTATGTTTTCCTCTTCTAAGGAATTTTGTCTTTTAAGCTAGTTGGTCTTCCACATTTCACACATGTTTACTTTCATTAGTTTTGTCTTGTTGTCCATCAGGGATCTCAACATGTGCTGCAACATTTTTTGCTGGAATATTTGATTTTATTATTTTTCTTGAATCAATAAATGCATTAGGAATTTAATTTGTAATATTTTGCAAATAAATGATCCTTTAAACCTCAAGTTCACATTGACTTGGACGAGGATCAAGATGATACAATGATGATGCATTCCCTATAATTTCACGTTGTTCATTTATTTTTATCTTTTCTCCCCTTAACGATGGGAAAATGTGTTCATCAAAATGGCAATCCACAAATCATGCGGTGATAAGGTCTTCAGTTAACGGTTCAAGAAAACTAATTATCAATTGAGAATCGAAACCAACATAAATTCCAAGTCTTTGTTGCAAACCCATTTTATTTCTTTGTAGGGGAGCAATTGGGACATAAACAGCGCCATCCAAAAAATTTTTAGATGAGAAACATTTGGTTGTTGGCCAAAAAACAAGTTGCGAAGGTGAATATGTATAATAAAGACTTGGTCCAATGCGAATTAATGATGTAGCACGTAGTATTGCAAACCCCCAACAAGAAAAAGGCAAATTTGATCTAAGAATTAATGGTCTTACAATTAATTGTAAAAACTTAATCAAAGTTTTAGCTAAATCATTTTATATATGAGTGTGTGCAACAGAATAATCAACACCAACTCCAATAGACATACAATAATCATTAGAAGATTAAGATGTAAATTCACCAGCATTATCAAGTCTAATTCTCTGAATAGAAAATTACGAAATTGTGCTCTTAATCTAATGATTTGAGCAAGAAATCTAACAAATGCAACACTACAATTAAAAAGTAAACAGACGTGTGACCATTTAATTGATGCATCTATTAAGACATCAAATAATGAAACGGTACACAACTTGGGCATATAAGGCCATATATATCCTCTTGGATTCGTTCAAAAAATTTTAGAAGATTCAAACTTACTTTCATTGGAGATGGCCAAATTATTAATTTTTTTAGAACAAACAACACATGAACTTTTAGTTGGCAAACAAATCTTCTGATTCTTTAATTGAAGTTTATGTGAACTTTTTATAATACGATACATTATGATTGATCTAGGATTCCTAAATCGATCATGCCAAAATTAAAAATTTTTTGGATTAGAGAACTTTTGGTTAATTGTAAAACTTATTTCTATAGTTCTTATAACTCCATGATACAACCCAGAAGAAAAAGAGGGTAGTTTTTCTAATTCATGCTTTTGGCATGAAATAGTTGAAGTAATGCAAAGAAATTCATAATTGTCTTCACTACATGTTTCAATGTGGTATCTATTTTGATGAGTATCCTTGAAATTATGCAGATTTTTGCTGGATCTAGTAGAGTATAAAGTACCATTTGGTAATATAACATTGGTTGTACTGGAGCCTTCAATTAAATTAGCAGAACCAGATATCTAATTAATATTAGTCTTAGCTAATATTAAATTAAAAAAAGATTTTTTATTTCGTAGAATTGTTTGCATTGCCACACCATCTACCAAACATCCATCTTCATTATTCACTAAATGCTTATTCAAATTCATTGTTTATCTTCACACATGGACATAAAATAAGTTAATTTTAATATAAAAAATATTCAAGTAGTATAAAGAAAACATTACAAAAAATGTTTTATTAAGAAATTGAAAAATTGCACACCAAACTCTCACAAAACACTTTAAAATAATAAACATTCTTGCAATATAAATTTAACCACACTATAATTGTAAAGAAACATACCAAACTTTAAACACACTAGCACTATTTTAAATTTTGAACACACCAAACTTTTAAAAAAACACACTTCACTAGTATAGCACTCTTACTCGGTCTTCATATGTTCGTCACCAATCAAATGGTATTATGATGATGATGATGATGATGTGTGTGTGTGTGTGTATACATATCTTCAAAAAAATCTGAAATATCAAAATGAGTTATATAATTGGATTTTTATGATTAATGAAATTTGTGTCAGTTTCTTTTTCTTTTGCTTTTTCAAATGCTTGATAAAGATCAACAAAATTTTTTGCTGTACAACAAAAACGAGAGCAGTATCCTTTCATACCACATCTAAAGCAAATATTTTCATGATCCTTTGAAGATATTTTTGGTGGATTTTCTTCTTGCTTTTCATTACTGTGATTCCACTTTGAGTGGTTTGATCTATATTTCTTGTTATAAACACAATGGCCTTGATTAGTTTTTTAACCACGACCTCGATTAACACTACGATTATTGGCTGAAGTACTATTCACTTTAAGAAGAGGCACATATCTAGTCAGATGAGATTGATGACTTTTCAATAAAATTTCATTGTTTTTTTAGCCATTAAAATACATGAGATTAATTTGGAATACTTTCTAAATCTATGCTCTTAATATTGCTGCTACTGGAGCAAATTCGAAGCATGAAAAGTAGAGAATAACTTTTCTAACAAATCTGCATCAGTAATTTCTACTCCATATTATTTTAATTTAGAATCAATTTTGAAAAATGCAGAATTATATTGACTGATAGATTTAAAATCCTATAATCGTAAGCGCATCCTTTCAGCCTTTTGGTGATTAAATCTTTTAGTAAGATAATCTTAAAGGACAGATGGTGGTGGTGAAAAATCTTTGCCGTGGCATGGCCTTGGGTTGTGTATCATTATTTTCCTTAATAGTATCTCCAAGATTCATTGTATCAGGATATATTTCAACATCCAAGACCCATGATAGATAATTATCACCAGAGATATCAAGTGCCACAAATTCACATTTTACGAGATTCAACATTTTCAGACAGCTATAAAACAATATGAACATAGATAAATAATTGATTCATTATTAACAAGTAAATACTAAATATTCAGATAATCACTCATTATAACATAATAATAGTACAGGTGTGTAATAATCACATATCATACTATTCACGTTGCAAATTTCATTTTCAAATATTATACTAACAATTATGCATATTTCAGGAGACCAAAAAAAAGAGAAAAAAAAGACAAGCAATATACATGCAACCTTAGGAAGCGAAGCTTATTGCAAATACAGACGTTATGATAATACCTAATATAACATGTTATCATTGACAAGCAGTTATAGTTATATAATAACTAAAATTGCTAGAAATAAGAAACAAAAGAATTAATACTTGATCAAAGTCTCATGCTGATAACGTATTAGTAAAACTATTAGCCAACAACACAAAATAAAGAGTTAAATAAGTGAGTAATATATTATAGAATGATTTTATTAATTTCAAGTGTTTAAAAAACAAAGAGATAAGGCCTCTTTTTATAGTTACACAACCACTACATGAAATTAATGGAAACATTATAGATTATAATTCCTTGTGAGAGTTATAGAAAAGCAAAGAGTTGCTAGTGAAGAGACTAAGAGATGTAAATTATATGCATCCACATTTATTTTAATAAATTCATAAAAATATTACACAAATACTCAATAAAATTTAATATTATATAAAAAAATGTTGGCTAGTTACAAAAGGATACGAGTAGCCAGAATGGTTGCCGATGACCATTAGAATTTCTGACAACTACAATAATTGATCTATGAAGAGTGAAACATTTATTAGATTCTATTTTTTGCGATCTACACAATATAGGTAAAGTTTAGAAATGAAGCAAATTGAAACATTGCCCTCATGGTGGTCAAAATTCACCTTCATCTAATAGCGGTGAGTTAGAGTGTCATGCTACCTCCATTAGATTGTTAAAGGCTGTGTTGAATGGTGTTTACATGGTACCATAAATTGTCACTTTTAGAAGGCAGGGAGTTTGAGTTGCTATGGGTGACACCATATATGAAGGACTAAAGCAGGGGCGAAAGCTGAAAACTTTGCTTACAGGGGCCGGAGTGAATAATATATATATATATATTTCTATTATAATTTAGGGGATATCATGTATATTTAAAAAAAAATTGAAATTTTACAGGGGTCATGGCCCACTCTAGTCTCCATTAAGATCTGCCCCTGAACTAAAGGTAGTCTTTTTTTTCTCCCCCTTATCTAAAATAAAATTTTCCATTTAGATAAGGTTTGACGTCGATTACCCACTAGTGAAATGATAATTTTAAATTACCTCTTGAACTATTAGAAACTCAACTTACCTCTATTGTTATAAAGAAGATAAAATATTTTCATCAATATACCCCTATTTTCCCTTTTCTTTTGACAAAAAATTACAATAAAATTTTACTATGTTGTCTCACAATTGTATCTACTATTTTATTTTATTTCTTTTGTTATGCAGTACAAATTTATTTTAGATTTGAAGTTTGTAAGGTTCGCATATGTAAAGAAGTCAAGATTATTTTCTATTAAAATTCATGTTCTCATATAGTGTCAAATTTAAATAACAGAGGGTTTAGTTGGCTTCCACCTATGGAAGGTCCCCTAATTTTTTCGTTATCTGAAATAGCCATTTGATATTTGGTTAGTTAATCTAATAACAACAACTCCAGTTTCGTGGCTTAAAATTTATCTTATATTAGCGACTGCTTAAGAAGGGTTACTTTGATAGGTGAGGGTTTTAAAAAATATTTGCAAAAAAAATGTCAGTAACAAAATTGAAAATGTTCATTGACTCCGTGGAAGATCAAACTCGGCCATTGTGGTTTTGGTATTTATGTAGTTGACATATGAATTTTGTGAGCAATTGCATTGGATAAATTTGGATTACTCACTTCATGAATGAATTGATTATCTTTAAATTATCCATTTACTTTTAAAAATTTCAAAATATCTCTATTTCTATTTAAAAGATAAGAAAAAATTGAAATTTTAAAAAATAAAGGAGAAATTTGAAAACACTCAATTCAAGAAAAGGAAATCCAAAATTAACCAAATTGCATTTGATGATCCTCTTGTCGCGAATTAATTCCTTCAAGGTGTAATTGTTACGACCAGCTAAGCATTGGCTTAATCTTGAATTAATTTTAGGTACAGGTTCCAGTGAGTTAATTAAAGAAATTAGCCAAAATATCAGATTATTATTATTTCAAAAGTATGAACTTCACGCGGTATGAATTCCCAAGAACCAGAAATTCGAAAGCAAGCGAAATTAATTGTTGTTTCGTTAATATATGCTAAGAATATGATGCAAACACGTCTGTGAGAATAATTAGATTGACGTAAATACAACAAGATAATTAATTAATCATGTCAATTTCTATAAATTCAAACAGGGAAAATTCACATAATATCTATTTCATGACTTACGTTACCACCTAGTAAAAAACACTAGTTACGATGATGGAGGGTGATACGAACTAGGGCTGGGCAAAATCGGGTTCGGATCAATCCGATCGGATTTCGGGTTGATCGGGTCGAACAAAAACTCATCCGAATTCAACCCGAATTTACAACCCGACCCGATCCGATCCGAATATAATTCGGATCGGATCGGATTGGATCAAAAAATCGGATTTAATTCGGTTCGGATCGGATTCGGTTAACAATTCCTAATCAATGATTTAACATATGTTATATAATATATTACACATTACAATTATTCGTATTTAACTAAACTCAAAAATCCAAACTCAAAACAAAAATTCGGGCTGCTGCTTGCTGGATTTCGAATGGAACTTGGAGGAGAAACTTGGTGATGAAGTGTGTGGAGGCGCGGAGACAGTAGATCAGTAGGCGGTAGCAGCAGATCTGGTCGCGGTCCTCGCGGACCAGCAGATCTGGTCGCAGTCCTCGCGGAGCAGTAGATCGGCTGGCGGTTGGCGTCGGCAGTGATTGTGGAAAGCGTGTGTTGGCTGCGGCTGTGTGTGTGTGTGTGTGTGTTTCTACTTGGCGTTGGCGGTGTTGAGTGTTGACTTGAGGGTGGGGCAGTGACCCATGAGGCGTGAGGGAGGGGATCAGAGGTTGGTGTGTGCTGTGTGGTCTCTCGTTGAGGCTTGAGGGGGAGGCCGTGAGGCGTGAGGGAGGGGAGTGAGGCTGCTGGGTGCGTTGAGTGTGTGGTCTACTGTTTTTGTGCTTCTATCTCTACTGATTTTGTGCCTCCATCTCTGTGATGTGTGTCGTATACGTGTGTGGTGTGTGAGGCTGTGTGGTGTGTGGTCTGTTGCTCTATGCTCTGTGGCGTCACTGGTGCTTGACTGCTTGTTGCTGGATGCATGTGTGCTGTAATCAGTGAGGGTTGTTCACTTTCTTCTTTAAGCCAACCTGTTCGGGTTGTCGGATCGGATCGGATTTCACCCGATCCAATTATGATCTGATCGGGTTGGCAACATTTCATCCGATCGGGTATTATGGTCAATCCGATCCGATGCAAACCCGATTTGTTTCGGATCGGATCGGGTCAGATTAGTTATTTTGCCCACCCTTAATACGAACGAGATAAGAAGACATTTTCGTAAGGCTCCAATTTATGTTTGAATAAATTAATTTGACTCTATAGAATTGCTAATTTAGCACCATATAAAAGCTAAACATCCCTATATGAAGATCAAAATTTAACATAAAAAAAGATTGATCATGAAGAACTAAATAATATTAATATATTAATTTTATGATGCCGTGATTAAAATTATGACATCAATAATGTAATTAAACATGAATTCTATAAAGAAATATAAAATTATATAGTTGACATAAAACTTATAAATCAACATTAACTATAAAATAAAACATAAATTTTAGAAATTAAACAGGAGACTTATAAATGGATGATAAAACAAGTAAATTAATATAAAACTGGAAAATTGATATATTATTAGTAAATAAAACCAAAACTTGCAAGTATAACATAAAACTCGTAAATCAACATTAAATGAAAAATAAAAAATAAACTTTGAAAATTAAATATAAGATTTGTAAATAGAAAATAAAATAGGTAAATTAATATAAAATTAGTAAATTGATGTATTACTAGTAAACAAAATAAAACTTATAAATATAACTTAAAACTAGTAAATCAACATTAACTGTAAAACTTTTGAAAATGAAACAAAAGACTTGTAAGGAAAAAGGTAAAACAAGTAAATTACTATAAAACTGACAAATTGATGCATTATTGGTAAATAAAACAAAAACGTACAAATATAACAAAAACTAGTGTATCAACACTAAGCGCAAAAAAAATCAATTTTAAAAATGGAATATAAGACTTGTAAATGAAAGGTAAAATAAGTAAATTAATATATTACTGGTAAACAAAATAAAAACTTACAAATATATCTCAAAACTAGTAAATTAATACTAACTATAAAATAAAATATAAATTTTGAAAATGGAACATAAGACTTTTAAAAGGAAGGTAAAAGAAGTAAATTACTATAAAATTGGTGAATTGATGTATTATTGGTAAATAAAATGAAAACTCACAAATATAACATAAAATAAGTAAATCAACATTCAGTGCAAAATAAAACATAAATTATGCCTAAAACTTATGAATAAAAGGTAAAATAAGTAAATTAATATAATAGTTACTTAAAAAAAAAGTTTCGCAATTGTAAAATGTAATGTTCATTGCCTTATATTTTTATTATTATTTTATTTAAATTGAATAATGCTAGTTTTGCATTTATGCAATACATGTGATGTTTTATTAAGAATGAAAATTATGCTTAAAATCGGGTTTAAAAAAATATTATTTTAATATCTTCATTGTTGTTGTAAGATGAGGTGGTTTTTTTTTATCTTTCTACACTTCCTCAACAATAATTCTAAATGGTCTTTAAAAAGTTTGAAACTACATTAAGTATGCATAGCACTCAAAATTAGATCTAATTTTATTAATATGTCATTTATGTGTCTAGTAATATAAGAATATTTTTTTATTTTGTTTTTGCTTGATCTACATCAAGATAAATAATTGTTCTTAATGAACTTGTGTAATAAATCGATAGTGTTATAGAAAATAGGAAAAAAAGTATACAAATATCCTAGAATAAATATAGAATTTATGGCCAAACCAATTCAATAAAACTTATTCCACTTTCTTTTCAGTATAATTTTTTGTTTAATTAATGAGTAATTTTTTCTTTGTTCAATTAAAGAGTTTTTTTTTTTGTAAATGAATAAAATAATTTTCACCAAAATTTTATAGGAACAATGTTAATTTTTTAAATAATTAATAATCTTGTATGAAATTTACTGAATTTTCTTTACATTTACTAGTTCTATGTGTAATTTACAACAGTTATGTCTATCATGGTATTGAAATTACGGCATTATAAAATTTTCTTAATATATTATCAAATTCTTTTTCTTTTATCGACAATAAATTAAGTTACTTTTATAAGTAAGTGCATTTGGAATATTATATTGTTTTAAGTCATTAATTTGTTACAATAAATTAAGTTACTTCATAAGTAAGTGCATTTGGAATATTATACTGTTTTAAGGCATTAATTTGTTTTGATTTTATCGGAAGGTGTTGGTTAAAACACTAGACCTATCTCGAGTTCCCAAATTGTAATATGAAGACTTAAGACTCCCTTAATTAAGTGGAGGCAATTTTCTTCCTTATCAACATGAGCGGAGTACACGTCTCTTGAATATTAGTGAGGATAAAAATCTAGCTAGTGCTAAATGAGATTTAATCTAAACTATTCCCCATATTTATCTGATTATAAATATCAGTAATAGTTTGCTGTAATATTAGTTGTACTTTAATTGTAATATCAATGTCAAACAAATAAAAAATAAAGCACTAGATCTGGAGCTAGCTAAGATTATGATCACCTCACTTGTTTTCTCTTTTATATTGGTATGTGTCAATACCGTAATTAAACATAATTTATGTAAATGAAACATAAAACTTATAATTTAATATAAAACTTGTAAATTAACATTAACTATAAAATAAAACATGAATTTTAAAAATTAAACATAAGACTTGTAAATGGAAGGTCAAACAAGTAAATTAATATAAAACTAGTAAATTGATGTGTTATTAGTAAATAAAGTAAAAACTTGCAAATATAACATAAAACTCGTAAATCAACATTAAGTGAAAAATAAAACATAAATTTTAGAAATTAAACATAAGATTTGTAAATGGAAAATAAAACAAGTAAATTAATATAAAATTAGTAAATTGATGTATTGTTAGTAAACAAAACTAAAACTTGCAAATATAACTTAAAACTAGTAGATTAACATTCATAGTAAAATAAAACATAAATTTTGAAAATGTAACAAAAGACTTGTAAATAGATGGTAAAACATGTAAATTACTATAAAATTGATAAATTGATGTATTACTGGCAAATAAAACAAAAATTTACAAATATAATATAAAGCAAGTGAATCAACAATAAGCTCAAAATAAAACATAAATTTTGGAAATGGAACATAAGACTTGTAAATAGAAGATAAAACAAGTAAATTACTATAAACTAGTAAATTAATCTAGGGTAATTTTTAATTGAGCCCTTCTTATTTGTACAAAAAACTTCAAAGACCAGAAGTTTATAAAATGAATAAATTAAATCCCTTTAAATACAAATTTATGTCATTGAAGTCCTTAACTTAATTCTTCCGTTAAAAAGTTAGTGAAAATGTTAATTTAAATGTAAAAACACAACTATACCCCTATAATCATATTAGTGATTTAAAGTACAATTTTAACCTTGGGCATCATTTTTTTTTTCAGTCTAACAGCCTATTTATCAATTTGAGTAACTGAAAACAAAACTCTGCAACAAACTAAACGAAAATCTTTAGTTTGGTTTTTTTAAAAATTCAAATATAAAGAGTGAATTACACATGAAAATGTAATTTGCTATCCATATAATTCCATCACGTCTATAAAAATATGATGATTGTTAAACTAAATAACATATGTATTGAATATAATATTAAAAAAACCACAATAACATTTGGTCTAAAAATGAAATTAAAAGTATGAAAGTCAATTAAATTCAAACTAACAAACCCCTTAACAATACTAAGGTAAATTGAAATTTAAACACAAAAAATAGCTAATTGTCTTCTGCATTCTATAATGGAGAATGAAATGCCAGTCCAAGGTGAAATTATACTATCCTACTCCTTATTAATAGTGACAAGTTCTTCATTTTGAGGTTGAGGTACAGTCCAGAATAGTTGTGTATGCAGTCCCATTGGTTGAGTGACATTAATTGAAGCTTGACTAGCTTGTTCAGAACTATTGTCAATTGATTGTTCATTGACATCTACTTCTTGAGATTGTGGGTTAGTTCCGTGCTGTCCAAAAAGGAAAAAAAAGACTTCAATTTCATTTAATAAAAAAAAAATAATCAATCTATTCGATACAATTCCACGATCAAATCAAACTTATACAGCTAGTGATCTACACATCACAAGTTATTAATCCATTTGATAACATAACAAAACATGATAACCAAGTTATTAATCCATTTGATAACATAACAAAACATATATAAGGAGATTCAATTACAAAATCAGACCTGTGCAGTTGATGGAGTGATATTGCTTACCTACGCACAAAAAACATCATCAAGTTTTAAGCAATTTAATGTAAAAGAACAAAAAAAAAATCCTTTAGAATTAAATTTTAAAACTAAATTAAACATGTCCACTTAATTAAGTCTTATTTGTTCTTTGCACACAACCAATATCACCAAGTTTTAAGCAATATCTAGTGCAAAAGAAAAAAGAATCCTTTTGAATTAAATTTTTAAAATTAAATTAAACCTGTGCATTTGATAATAAACCTTTTAATTACTAGTTAGTTTGACATCACCAGATTCTTTTGTTCTTTTCTTTTTCAGCCTACCAATTGGAACCTTTATGTCAGGTGGTCCAAACATCAGGTGAAGGTTCAACTTTCACTTCAGGGCACACACACTGTTGGAAAAAGGTACTACCATAAGCAGCTGCAAATTAAGCGGAAAAAAAATTCTTTCCCTCTTTGTGTGATTAAAATAGGACGTGTACCACAAATAAATAGGCAGAAAAATAAACCAATAAATCCATAGCAAAAAAAAAAAAAAACTAACTACAAGAGACACAAATTTTTATGTGGAAAACCCAAAACAGAAAAAATCATGAGACTGTAGTTCGATATAATCTTCCACTATATTAATGGGATTACAGCACAAATTCTTCTCTAGATAATACTACAGGCTACCAACATCAAGAATCTCACTATTCTTGCCTTACAGTAACAACCTAATAACTGTATTTTCTAACAAGTGGGTATCTCAAATAATAGCCAAAGAGAGGATAAAATAAATATTAAGACCAATAGGATTGTAGAGAGCGATGCCAGGAACTTACCCTCAAAATTTGGGAGAAAACGGAGTTAATTTCGCCTTCCGATCATCTAATTAAAGATTTAAATTACTATTTCCAAATTGGAACTTCCACTGCCTTTTTTTTCTCTCTCTCCTGCCGCTTCTTTTTCACGCACACGCACTCTAGAGCAGGCGCTTTCACTTGTTTTTATCGACAAATTTCATGGCAAATTTAATTTGCCCCATTCAATATTCCTTTAATTATTTAATTGCCCAAGCTTATTAAACTTTGAGCTTGGGCTACCCAAATGAGATGGACCCAACAAATCTCCTCATCCAGATCATGTGGGGGGCACCACCAAGCCCACTTTCTGCATACAAATTTTCAAGCTTCTCCTTGGGTAATGACTTTGTCATCATATCTGACCCATTTTCCGTTGTGTGTATCTTCTCAACCTGCAACTGTTTCTTCTCAAGCACGTCTCGTATCCAATGATACCTCACATCAATATGCTTGGATTTCGAATGGTATGTCGAATTCTTTGCTAAGTGAATGACACTCTGACTATCACAGTACACAATAAAGTTGTTTTTCTTCACACTCAACTCTTGTAGGAAATTCTTCATCCACAAAGTTTCTTTACAACCTTCAGTGATTGCAATATACTCTACTTCAGTGGTAGATAATGCAACACACTACTGAAGTCTGGACTGCCATGAGACTAGTCCCCCTGCAAAGGTGAGCAAATATCTTGATAGTGATTTTCTCGAATCAACATCCCCTACCATATCTGCATCAGTGTACACTTGAAACACAGGTTTGTCACCACTAAAACATAACCATGCCTTGGAAGTGCCTCTGAGGTATCTGAGAATCTACTTCACTGCTGTCCAATGTCTTTGCCCGGATTAGAGAGAAACCGACTGACTACACTAACTGCATGAGCAATATCTGATCTTGTAAAAACCATGGCATACATCAAACTACCAACTGCAGAAGTATAAGGAACTCCTTTCATCTCTTGCTTCTTTTTCTCACTTGTAGGACAATGCTTGGAACTAAGCTTGAAATGGCTTGCAAGTGGAGAAAAAACATATTTTGCCTTGCCCATATTAAATCTTTCAAGAACCTTTTCAACATATTCTTCTTGAGATAACCATAACTTCCCAACTTTTCTATTGTAAGAACTTTTTGTGCCAAGAATTTGTTTCACCGGTCCTAAGTCTTTCATTACAAAAGACTTTCTAAGCTCTTTCTTCAGATTGTTAATCCTACTAGCATCCTGCCCAACAATCAACATGTCATCCACATAAAGCAAAAGAATAATAAAATCATTATCACCAAATTTCTTCACAAAAACGCAATGATCATACATTGTCTTGCTAAAGCCATGATTCTTCATACAAGAATCAAACTTCTTGTACAACTGCCTTGGTGCCTGTTTCAGCCCATACAAACTTTTTTTCAACTTGCACACAAGTTATTTTTTTCCTTTGACATCGAATCCTTCAGGTTGCTCCATGTATACTTCCTCATCTAAGTCACCGTGCAAGAAAGTTGTCTTTACATCAAGCTGTTCAATTTTCAAATTCAAGCTAGCTGCTAATCCAGAACAACTCGGATAGACGACATCTCTACCACAGGAGAAAGTATTTCTTTAAAATCAACACATTTCTTCTGACCGAAACCCTTCACAACCAATCTAGCCTTGTATCATTGTTGTGAGTTATTTTCAATCTTCAACCTGTAAACCCATTTGTTCTTCAGTGCCCTCTTTCCTTTAGGAAGCTTTACTAAGTCCTAAGTGTGGTTCTCATTCAAGGATTTCATCTCCTCTTGCATGGCTTTAACCCACTCACTTTTATACTGGTGAGACATGACTTTTTCAAACCAGTCTGACTCCCATTCATCTGTAAGCATCACGTACTCATGTGGAAGATATATGGTGGAAGGTTGCCGTTCACTAGTAAATCTTCTTAATTCTGGCTCAATTGGTGGCGCAGGTGGTTCTGCTGGACCATCATTATTATCTTCTCCAGCTCCCCCGTGATCATTATGAATTACAGGTGGAGAAACTGAAGTTGGAATAATAGGAATCTCTAGAGATTGACTGAGACTCATCAATGTTAATAAAGTCAATTGCAGTACGTATAACAACTCTCTTCAATTGTTATGTTCATCCTTTCTGCAATAGCATTCTACTGCAGGCTTTTTGGCACAGTCTTCTCAAGTCTAATTCCATGGGATCTGCAATATTGCTCAAATGGCCCTCTATACTCACCACCATTATCTGCCTTGACGCATTTTAATTGTCTTCTTGTCCCTCTCTCAATATAAGCATGAAAGAACTTAAATATATCAAGCACCTGGTCCTTAGATTTTAAAGCAAAAGCCCACACCTTTCTAGAACAGTCATCAATAAAAGTCACAAAATAAAGTGCACCTCCTATTGATCTACTTTGCATCATGCAAATATCAATGTGATTCAAATCAAGGATTTGCAACTTTCTAGATAGAGAAAAACTTTTAAAAGCTACTATGTGTGTTTTTTCAGCTAAGTAATGAGCACAAGTCTTGAGGGATATACCTGCGAAGTTGGGTAGAAATCCTTTTCTAACAAGAGTTTTTAACTTTTTCTTACCATGGTGAAGTAATCACAATGTGCAATAACATGAAACGAAGCACCCAAATCAATCACCCAATCACTGGTATGACAAGTAAGATTTACTAAACTCTCATCATAAACAATACCCAAATCACCATCCACTATCACCCTTTTCTTTCGCCCGTTCTCTTTTCCACAATCTACATTCCCTTTTAACGTGACCCATTTTTTGACAATGAAAGCACTTGAGGTTTCTCCTCTAGGACTTACATCTTTCTCTGGGGTTATCATTGTTTAGCTGGCGAGAATTTCTGCTTTGGCTTCTCCCCCGTCTTTCTTGCTTTTCTGAAACAAGTACATCTGACTCAGAGGGAACTTCTTCAACACTCTTTCTTCTAGATTCTTCATTCCGCAGCCTATCTGTAACTATATCCAAGGTCAATTTCCCATTCGGTGTTGAATTATTCACTGACACGACTAATGTCTCCCAACTATCATGCAAAGAACTAATCAACAACAATGCTTGTTACTAATCATCTAAAATAATTTTCATAGTAGTCAACTGATCAACCAAGCCCTTAAACTCACTAGTGTGTTCAGTTATCCTGTGCCCCTCCTTGTATTTCAAGTTAATAAGCCTTTTCATTAAATTGGCTTTATTCTGTGTTGTCGGCTGCTCATAAATTGTCTCTAATTTTCTCCAAAGAACATCAGCCCTGGATTCCTTCGCGACATGGTGGTTCACACTCTAATCAATCGATGACCTAATAATACCCACGACCTTTTGGTTTAATTGAGTCCATTTCTTATCATCTAAATCGGCGGCTCTAGCGTCTTCGCCTTCAATAGGTTCATGTAAGTCTTTCATGTACAACAAATCTTCCATCCTAAACTTCTAAATTCCATAATTCCGTGATTTTAACTAATCAATAGGAACACAATTAAACATAACATAAAACTAGTAAATCATCAATAACTGTAAAATAAAACATAAATTTTGGAAATGAAACATAAGAATTGTAAAAGGAAGGTAAAATAAATAAATTACTATAAAACTGATAAATTGATGTATTACTGGTAAATAAAATGAAAACTTATAAATATAATATAAAAAAAGTAAATCAACATTAAATGCAAAATAAAACATAAAGTTTGTAGATTATGCATGAAACTTATGAATAAAAGGCAAAATAAGTAAATTAATATAAGAGTTACTGTTAGAAACAAAATTTTACAATTTTAAAATAAAAACTCGTTATTATGTTTATTACCTTATATATTTATTATTTTTTAATTTAAATTGAATAATGTTAGTTTTGCATTTATATAATACATGTGATGTTTAACTAAGGATGAATTTTATGCTCAAAATCGGATTTTGATAAAAATATTATTTTAATATCTTTCATAGTTATTGTCAGATGAGGTTATTTTACATCTTTCTACACTTCCTCAACAACAACCTCAAATGGTCTCCAAATGCAAGTAAAAAGTTTGAAACTACATAAAGTATACATAATATTCAAAATTAGATCTAATTTTATTGATATATCTTTTTTTTTTACTTGATCCACATCAAGATAAATAATTGCACTTAATTAACATGTGTATAAATAGATATCATTATAGAAAATGGGAAAAAAATGTATACAAATGTCCTAGAATAAATATAGAATTTATGGTAACCAATTCAATAAAACTTATTCCACTTTTTTTTTCAGTATAATATTTTTGTTTAATTAATGATTTTTTTTCTTTAATTTAAAAAATATTTTTTTGTAAATAAATAAAATATTTTTCACTAAAATTATGTAGAAACAATGTTAATTTTTTAAATAATTAATAATCTTTTATGAATTTATTGGTTTTACTTTACATTTACTAATTCTATGTGTAATTTACAATATTTATGTTTATCATGGTATTGATGCCGTAATTTTTATTACGGCATTATCTATAGAATTTTCCTTGAAATAATTAATAGAATCCACAATCAAATTCTTACTACTTAATTGATAAATTATCTTAATTGCTAACGGCCATGCAGCTTTGTTTGAATAAAGCCCTTTTGCATGGTTCCAGTACGTGGAAATTTGTCACAGAAATTTTGTAACTTAATTGATATGAAAATTTGTTTAAGATTATCAAGTGAATTATTAATAATGATTAAAACTTATTATCATACTCAAGTATACATTAGCAAGAAATTTTGTACGAACATCGGCAATTGAGCATGACCCATAGACGTAAGGGTGAGGTGGTGGTGGGAACTTGGGGACAGGAGGTGGCGGGGAATAGGAAATTGGAGTTGGTGCCGGAGCAGGCTCGTAGACTGGTGGAGGAGGTGGCGGGGGCATGTAAACCGGGGGTGGTGGTGGAGAATTGTGAACCGGTGGCGGGGGTGGTGGAGACTTGTACTTGGGAGGGGGAGGTGGTGGATATTTCTTTGGTGGGGGAGGAGATGTGTAGTAGTATTTGTTTGTGGAGGCTTCTAACGGCAAGTAGCTAAGAGAGACTGATTTTACCAAAAGAGTGGCAAAGAGGTAGCCCATTTGAGAACCCATCGTTCAATAAAGTGGAGTCTCACTTGTGCTATAAACAAAGCTCGTTCCCCTCCTTATATACACTTCCTTTTTACCTTCTCTACCAAACTTCTCATATTAAACCTTGACGTTAAACAATTTTATGTATGAAAGGGATGTCATCAAGTGGGACCAATTTGACTAAATTTAAAATTTTTATGATTTTGTTTAGTGGCCAGCTGTTGGCAAAGCAGGGAATAAAGTAATTAACAGTCCCAGAGTCACGATCCTGTTAAAGATATGGCATTTTTTTTAATCAATGTAATAATTTGCGCAGGGGGTCTTTGTGATTTATTTCAATAACATTATTCTTCATGAAGAGCTTGAAAACATGTACTTAATTACCTAACTTATCATGAATGTTTTGGCCTTGGATCCAGGCGGCGAGACTTATTTTCAACTTCATATTCATTTATTTATTTATTTATTTTCACTTCGTAGCTAATTTAATTTAAATTTCTTATGAATTCCTTTTAATGCTCTTATCTCACGGTGAAATTAATTTTCTCCTTGGGCGTAGCAGAAGCAAAACACTAGATATCGTTCAAGTACTAGACCAAGTCAATGCGATTAATTACGCTTAAATCGAAGTATGATTAAACTCAATGGAATTTTTAATACTGCGTTAAGATAGACTAAATGATGCTCTAATCAAACAACTCTAAAAGAGGAATTTTTAATAGATAATACCAAAGGAAATCATAAAAGAGGGGTTTTTAATTGAATAACTGAAGTTGAAGTTATAAAAGCGATAACAAGATCTCTTTATTTATAATAGAGTAAATCTACTTTCCTAAGTTAACTTAAAAAGGGAAAGTAAATCATAATTATAATAGAAATAAAAGATTAAGACACTGACTTTAATTAAAAAAGAAAATATTAGAAGACCTAAAAAATTAAAATTCTAAAATCCTAAAACAACGTCCTACATCATTAACAAGTATAGGAAACAGCCCAGTTATTATGTATTAACTAATTAGTTTAATTTGAGTCGTTGTCATTGATAGCTTGTGGATCTTTGAATAACCAACACGTTTAGGACCTGTACATATAGTTGAACAAAGTATTAAATTATAAAATTAACCCTAAATACAAAAAAAAAATTCATATTTTAAAACATAAAATTTGTATGTAAAAAAATTATGAAAGCTGTTGTAGTGCCACAAGGACCTTTTTGCAATATATGCAAAATTTTTGTGAAATTGCATAATTTATATAACTCAAGTATTTTACCTTTATTTTTGTTTAATTGATTTTGAATAAATGGATGATTTCTTCTTCCATCTCTTCTACATATATTTTAAAGCTTTTTAAAGTTTTATTATAATTTTATAAAGATCTAAATGATTATCAAATTCATAAAGATCTATGAAATCCGAATATATTTACATCACTATTATTGTTATTATTCATCAATAGACTTATTATGGACGGTTTAGAGTCCTGTTATTTATTTTGCATCTGTTTTGAATTATTTCAAAACTGGTTAAAATAGATTCTATTAATACTATTCTATTTTCTTCCTTAAAGTTGTTGTATATTTCATTGTTATCTTTAAAGTTTATGAAATGCAAGTTATGCAATCCAAGAGGGGGGGAGGTGAATTGAGATTTTAAACTTACGCTAAACAATTCGCACAACAATTTAATCTATTGCCTTAATCAAATAAAAAATAATAAATTCAATAAAACACAATAATAAAAGAGTAAGGGAAAAGAGAGCAAACACAATAATTTTTACGTGGTTCGGCAATCTCCGCCTATGTCCACACCTCCAAGCCAACCAACCTTGAGGATTTCACTATCCAAGTCTCCTAAGACTTCAAGTTCGTTACATTTGACTTTCAAGGTGTCAATAAACCTTTACAACCAAGAGATTATCTCTCAATCTCTTCACATAAGTGTTTCTCACACTTATACACTCACACATTTGATGAGAAAAATGAATAATATAACAAACAACTCTCTTTTAGAGTAGATCTACAAATAATAGCACAATGATGATTCAATATAAGATGATTTGCGAAATGGAAGCTCAATATATATTTTATGCACTTGTTTATGCTTGCAAAAGTCTCCAAATTGAAGTTGGAGTTGAGTTTTTATAGCTAAAGCTCGAAAATTAGCCGTTATGGGCAAATTCCAGCTAGCAAGCGGCTAGCCACTTAATTTATCCGGCTCGCAGCTTCAGAACAGTAAAATTACATTTGTGCCCAAAATTTTCTGTAATTATACTATGACCCAAAATGTCATAACACTTTACAAACAAGTCCAACTTCCGAATTTTAAAATAATACTTGTTATTCTTAATTTTTTTTGAAATTATGATATGGTCCAAAATTTAATAATATTTTTCAAAGAGGTACTTTTCAAAATTTAACATAATACTTATAAATTTCAAAGTTCTCAAAATCTTTTCATTTAGTCCAAAATTTGAAAATATGAGATTTTCCTTTGGCAGCTGGCCGCTGGCCCTAGGCGATTAGCCGCTAACTCTCTATCAAATTTTTGGATATTTTCACTCAGGTCCTCAAACGTTCACAAATTATAGTATGACCTAAAAAGTTTTAAATGTTTGCAAATAAGTCAAACTCTGGAATTCAAAACAATACTTTTTAAAATCAAAGATTGTAAAACTTTTTCATTTCAGTCCACATCTTGAAAAATAACTAATTTCATAAAATGCTTAGCTTATACTTGTAAAACTTTTGATTTATGAAAAAATAATGATTTATTAAACAATATCTTGAGCTTCTTAAATGCTAAATCATTCATATATTAGATCATACTGGCTGTACAAGAATTGTTGCAATAATGATTCCGTTGAACTCTAAACTTTATTCTTAATCACGCTGTTGTCCGTTGAGTGTCTTGAACTTGATTTTTCGTGATTCACTTCATCATAAACATTATCCTTCAACAACTAGTGAAAATATGATATACAATATTTATCAAATCACTTAAGACACATGTTTGTTATCATCAAAATTACAATATGTGTAGCCCTTTTAGGCTAACAATTTATTCTCTCCATATCTCTCTACAAGTGCTTCCTTGCAATTAATCGAGATTTAACAATTTTCATTGTATCAATAACTTGATATTCCTTACTAAAGTCTAGATTATCTATGGCATCTAGAAATTTGGCGACTCATCTTTCCATGTTTTATGAAAATTGAGTTGCTATTATCACTCTATATCTTATAAGATCTAAAAAATAATCAAGGCCTAACATCATTTGTTTGTGCAAAATATAATAAGATAATTTAGAGTACTAACTAGAGTACTATTCCTCAAAATTCTAGAATAATTTCGCTAGTTCCATGAGCCCATAGATTGGCCCATGCTCAGCACTGTTATAGCTCCACACATCATGCAAGATCAATCCCACAACTATTCCACACGGCCTAAAGCAACACATTGCAGACTAGGCCAATAAGATCTGCCTAAGTGAATCTATTGTAATTGATATAGAAGAGTGCTTAGTAATATGAAATCTTCTTCATTTAGCACAAGTGTTGGCATGTATATTCTTGATTGTTTTTTTTCTAAAATCTAAATAAGTTATATAAAGATAATAATTTCACTCAAAAACAATTTTGTTTATTTAATTTCTGAATTTAAAGAGAGAATACAGATGAGAATAAGAGAATGCTCGTGAGTGATACCTCTCCTATCTTACGTGACTTTATTTATAGATTTAGATAGATAAGATAATTCCTTCTTACACATATAGATTTTAGAGATAAGATTATATCTTTTTACATGACACTTGTTGCCTGATAGATTTCCCAGAGATAAGGTAACCCCTTCTCCTTGCATTATTGAGGACAACTTTTGTCTTTTTTTTTCTAATGGTTGATAGTCTTCACATGGTTGAGGTAAGGATTTTGATAAGTCTTATCCTTTACTTTGGATTCTTTCTGAAATATTGATGTTGCTAGTTGGCATCTTTTATCTTTTTAGTGGCCTCCTGTCACGTGTTAATTATGAGCTCTTCATCTAGTGACATGTCTTCCTTACTGGATTCTTCTTTTGATTTTTTTTTTATAGCAAAAGCCAGAATATGATTGATGATTAAGCACCTTGCATATCCCACTGTGTGCTGGCAGGTTGGATTCCACGAGATTCTCATATATTGCCTTTTTCTTTTTCAAGATGGCTTGCTTGGCTAAAATGTTTTCTTTTCTACTTAATGAATAGATTATATGTTCTGTTTTGACTTAGTGAAGCCACATATTTTTTTTCTTTACTTATCTATTCAAGTTGTTTATAGAGGACTTTCATCCCAATTGCCCATTTGCTGGCAAGAGCTTTAAGCTCAAATAGTTTGGGGTTATAGTCATTATAGACTTGATCTAAATCAATTGTTGGATTAACCCTTTTGCTGCTGATAACTCTGTGAAATGAGAGTTTTCATGACACTTTTAGACTTAAATCAAGATTACTTAGAGAGTAAATGACATGTTTTTATTACATTTTAGTTATATTTTGCATGAATATCCATAGTTTATTTTTAATAAATTGCGTTGTTTTAGAATAATTTGTGTGCTTAGATCATAACATAATTATAGGTGACCGAAAGCTCAAATTTCAAGGGAAAAATGCTGCTGCAATAGGCTTGCAAAGATAAAGAAAGAACATGGTTATATAAGAATTGAAACAAGTCTGGAACAGTACAGGTGCTGAAGCCATTGCTGTAGCATTGTTCCTCTAGCAATCTTGGAGCAATGGCAGAAAAGATTTCGCTCGTGATACTTGGAAGATTGCGATCTTGAGTTTCCTAAACTAGAAGATGCGCACCATAGGCTTCCGATTGCCCTAATTCTAAGCTATAAAAGAAGTAAAAATGCAAAGAAAAAGGAGAGACAGTCATTTGAGAGAAAGAATAGAGAAACAAAACAAGATAAAACAAATATCAAGAGAGAGAATCAAAGACGGCAACAAAGAATTCTAGAAGAACATCAAGCAGATCTCAACTCTTATTTTTTGTTCTCTTACTTTTATCTTGTTATGATGGATTGTTTGATGGCTAAAACTATTTTGATTCTTATTTTATCGCAAATTATGAACTAAATTTACTCGTGGTTGAGCGATGAGCAAACTTGATAGTTAATTGACTGATATACTGTGTTGCTGCATGTTTGCTATAGTACGTTGTTTTAATAATACTTATTTCAATTCACTACTTTGGCTGACCACCCATTTAGTGATACTAGCTAAGATAAAGCCTAAAAAGACCTGTCTTAGTGGAACATATCAGAACAATACTTGGTTTTAGATTAGGTTTCCTAAGTTGGGTTTAGATTGGGTTTCCTGAATTGGGTTTAACTTGATTAAAAAAGGGCCATGCGTAATCTAAAATTAGTGATGAACTAGATATAGGGATTTACCTTGTAGGGTAATTAGAATCTAAAATGTGTAATGCTATATCTGATGTTAGCATAACAATTGGTCACTGTTAAGTTATTTTTAGGTATAAGACATCCAACATGCGAAAACTGAGGATACATAAGGATTCTTCCTGGTGTTGTAGCAGATGTTGTAGCAATCGAACCAAACATTAGAAAATAATCAAAACCATTAAATGAGTTTAATCACTCAACTACTCCATTCCCCTTGGTTCTTATATTTGCTGTGATAATTTACTTTATTGTATTTTTCTTATTGCATTTTTATCTTAATTAGTTCATTAATTTAATAATTTGTTTTAATTCTAATTCAGAATAAAAATTGCACTGATAAAATTGCTGTAGCAATTCCTATAACAATAATCCTTGTGGAGACGATTTGGAATACTTATCATTATATTACTTGTTATGTGCACTTGCACATTGACACTAATAACATTAGAAAAACTACAATAAGTTTTTGGTGCCGTTGCCGGGGATTAGTGCTTATTGTGTTTTGTGAAATCAATTTTAGTTGATGCAAGATTTTAATTTTCTTTTTGTTTAATGTGTTTGCAGAAGTGCTCTACCAACCCTTGCATGCTCAAATACAAACCTGTTGAATTCCAATTTGATCCAGAGATTGAAAGAACTGTAAGGAGATTGAGGAAAGAGAATAAGAATTCAAAAGCTGCTGTAGTAATGGATGATTTGCAAGATATGAGGAACTTGAACCCTCACGGAGAAATATAACCAGTTAATGACCAAGAAAGCCAGAATGAGCAGAATATTCAGGGACAACCAGAGAACAACAATATTATTTACATGACAGATGATAGAAATAGAGCCATTAGAGACTATGCATGTTGGCCCCTCAAGTTATACATCCTAGAATAGTTAGACCTGAAATGCAAGCTGCTAATTTCGAGCTCAAACCAGTGATGTTTTAGATATTACAAACAGTGGGGCAATTCAATGGATTCCCATAAGAAAATCCTCATCTTCACCTTAAACTATTCTTGGAGGTGGGTGATGCTTTCAAAATTGCTGGAGCATCATAAGATGCATTGAGACTCAGAATTTTTCCGTATTCTTTAAGAGATCGAGCAAGAGCATGGTTGAATTCTTTGCCACCAGACTCCATCACCACATGGAATGATTTGGCTGACAAATGTTTGATGAAATATTTCCCACCGACAAAGAATGTAAAGTTGAGGATTGAGATCACATCTTTCCATCAACTTCAAGATGAAAGCTTGTATGATGCATGGGAAAGATTTAAAGAGTTACCCAGAAGATGTCTTCATCTTGGTATTCCTTGTTGTGTACAATTGGAAACTATCTACAATGGGTTGAACTCAAGCACTAGGGGCCTTGTTGTCTAAGTCATACAATGAGACTTATGAAATTTTGGAAAAGATTGCCAACAATAACTATTAATGGCCATCAATTAAACAAGCCGCAGTAAGATGAGTAACAGGAGTACACAATGTGGATGCACTGACAACATTATCAGCCCAAGTAACCTCATTGACAAATATGGTAAAAGCAACGACCACTGCTCAATCAACAGCTAACCAAGTTGCTGAAGTCTCTTGTGTTTATTGTGGAGAGGGACATCTATATGATAATTATCCTGGGAATCCAGCTTTAGTCAATTATGTGGGCAATTTCAATAGACAAAATCAAAGCAATCCATTTTCAAACACCTATAACCCTGGATGGAGACAACACCCAAACTTTTCATGAAGCAATCAGAATCAGCATGTTGTAGCATCTAATGGACATAACAGACCTGCTCAGCCACTTGGATTTCATCAGCAATTTTAAGGGCAAATAAACACCAGTAATGATCAATTTAGTTCCTTTGAAAATTTGATTATGGACTATATTATGAAGAATGAAGTAGTGGTCCAAAGTCAAGCCATATCTTTAAGAAACTTGGAGAATCAGATTGGACAGTTTGCTACAACATTGAGCAACATACCTTAGGGCAATTTACCAAGCAATACAGAGGGTCTAAGAAGAGAAAAAAAAGAGCATTGCAAGGTTATTAACTTAAGGTCTGAAAAAGATGTTCATATTTTAGTTAAAGTACCAAAAAGAAGAGTGGAACCTAATTATACCCAAGGGGAAATCTTCCTATAATGATTTCAGAAGTAAAAACATGACAAGAAGTTTAGTAAATTCTTGAAAGTATTAAAACAACTGCATATCAAAATTTCTTTTGTGGAAGTATTGGAACAAATGCCAAATTATGTGAAGTTTTTGAAAGATATACTGGCAAGGAAAATGCGGCTTCGAGAATTTGAAATAGTTGCTCTAAGACAAGAATGCAACCATATGCTTCAGAGTAAAATGCCTTAGAAGTTAAAGGATCCAGGAAGTTTCAAAATTCCTTATTTCACAGGAACTAAATACAATAGTAAGACACTTTGTGATTTGAGAGCAAACATTAATCTTATGCCATTATCAGTATTCAAATAATTGGGAGTTGGAGAAGTCAGACCAACCACAGTGACATTGCAACTTGCTGACAAATCTCATGCTTATCCTAAAGGCAAGATTGAAGATGTATTGATTAAAGTGGATAAATTCATTTTTCCAGTGGATTTCATAGTGCTGGACTTTGAAGCAGATAAAGAAGTACAAATTATTCTAGGCAAACCCTTTTTAGCCACAGAAAAAAACTTTAATTGATGTTAAAAAATGAGAGTTGAGTATGAGGGTTAATGATCAACAAGTTACCTTTAATGTATTGGAAGCAATGAAGAGTCTTGATGAAGTTGAAGATTGTCATTTAGTCGGTGCTGTGAAGCTTGCTGTCACAGACAGCTTAAATAACTGTTGCAGTAATTAAGAAATCAAGGCTGCCACGTTTGAAGAACTTGAAGATGAAGATGTTGCAGCAGCACATATAGCATGGTTAGGAGAAAAGCGACCTGTAAGGACAAACAGACATTTTGAGTCTCTAGATCTTTCAAATGGGGAAGTGAAACCTGCTGTACTATCTATTGAATTACCTCATGTTTTAGAATCAAAACTTCTACCTTCACATCTAAAATATATTTATCTTGGTGACAATAACACACTACCTGTAATCATTTCATCTTCTTTGAATGCAGATCAAGTGAAGAGCTCAGTGGAAATGTTGGGGAGATACAAGAAGGCCATTAAATAGACCATGACAGATATCAAAGGAATCAGCCCCTCCATATGTATGTACAAGATCTTGCTGGAGGATTGCTACAGAAACTCGGTAAAGTAGCAAAGAAGATTAAATCCCATCATGAAAGAAGTTGTGAAGAAAGAGATTATCAAATGACTTGATGCTGGAATCATCTACCCAATATCTGACAGCTCCTGAGTGAGTCCAGGACAATGTGATCCAAAGAAAGGTGAAGTGACTATTGTAGCAAATGAGAAGAATGAGCTTATTCCCACAAAAACAGTGACTGGATGAAGAGTTTGCGTGAACTATAGGAAGCTAAACAAAGCCACAAGAAATGATCACTTCCTGTTGCCTTTCATAGATTAGATGCTAAACAGACTTGTTGGAAAAAAGTACTGTTGTTTCTTAGATGGGTATTTTGGCTACAACCATATTGCTATAGCACTAGAGGATCAGAAGAAGACAACATTCACTTGTCTTTATGGAACTTTTGCTTCTTTCAGAAGAATTTTAGAAGGATGTCCTTCAGTTTGGGCAATGCTCTAGTAATATTCCAGAAGTGTATGATGTCTATTTTTTCAAATATAGTAGAGCAAACGCTTGAGGTATTCACAAATGACTTCTCGATTTTTGGGGAGATCTATGATGATTGTTTGCATAATCTAGAAAATATGCTTAAAAGATGTGAGGAGACAACTTCAGTGTTGAATTAAGAAAAGTACCATTTTATGGTACAAGAAGGGATAATCCTAAGCCATAAAGTCTCTAGAAAAGGAATATAAGTGGAGAAGGTCAAAATAGTAAACTCCCACCACCTACTTCAGTTAAAGGCATTAGGAATTTCTTGGGACATGCAAAATTCTATAAAACGTTCATTAAGGATTTTTCTAAAATATCAAAACTCTTATGCCAGCTGCTGGAGCATGATAGGGCTTTCTATTTTGGTAAGCTTTGTTTAAAGGCTTTTATAGAATTGAAGAAAGCTCTTGCTACAGCACCAATTGTTATAACACCAGATTGGAACTTACCTTTTAAGTTGATGTGTGATGCCAGCGACCACTCTGTTGGAGCAATGTTAGGGCAAAGAAAGAACAAAATTTTTCACTCTATTTATTATGCTAACAAAACTCTAGCTGATGCTCAGATTAATTACACTACCATTGAAAAAGAAGTTACTAGCAATTGTCTTTGTATTTGAAAAATTTAGAGCTTATTTGGTTGGCACCAAAGTGATTGTTTACACAAATCACTCAGCCATAAAGTATTTGATTTTAAAAAAAAGATGCCAAACCAAGGTTGATAAGGTGGATCCGTTTGCTACAAGAATTTGACTTCCAAATTAAATAAAGAATAGAGACTGAGAACCAAGGAGAATTTCATCTTTCAAGGCTGGAAGCAGATGAAAGCACTCTAATCAAGCAAGAGATCACAGAGACATTTCCTGATGAGCAATTGCTAATGCTAAAGCATACACATATGCTACAGCAATCTGGGCTTCCATGGTATGTAGATTTTGCTAATTACTTGGTGAGTGGATTGTTACCACCTGATCTGAGTTACCAACAGAAGAAGAGATTTCTTAATGATGTTAGAAGTTATCAGTTGAATGAACCTTATTTGTACAAGATATGCTCAGACTATATGATCAGAAGATATGTATCTGATGAAGAAATTTCAAACATACTGCAATCATGTCATGCTGTAGCATATGGAGGACATTTTGGAGGCCACAGAACAACAGCCAACACGTTATACAATCAGGTTATTACTGGACCTCTATTTTTAAAGATGCTTATGAGTTTGTTAAATGTTGTGACAGGTGCCAAATAACAGGGAACATCTCTAAAAAACATGAAGTGCCATTAGCCAACATTTTAGAAGTTGAGCTATTTGATGTCGGGGGGATGGATTTTATGGGTCCATTCCCACCCTCTTTTGGGGATTTATACATTTTAGTTGATGTAAACTATGTGTTTAAATGGGCGGAAGTTGTAGCACTACCAACAAATGGCGCCGAAGCCGTGGTGAGATTCATTCAAAAGAACATTTTCATAAGATTTGGGACTCTTAGAGCCATCATCAGTGATGAAAGCACTCATTTTTGCAACAGAATATTTGCTGCAACATTGGCCAAATATAGAAGTAAGCACAAGGTTGCTATAGTATATCACCCTTAGTCTAATGGTCAACCAGAAGTGTCCAACAAGGAAATAAAAAGGATTTTAGAAAAAATGGTGAACCTTACTAGAAAAGATTGGTCTCTTAGATTACATGATTCCTTACAGGCATATCGCACAGCTTACAAAACACTACTTGGCATGTCTCAATACAAAATTATATATGGCAAAGCTTACTATTTGCCACTGGAGCTAGAGCATAAAGCATATTGGGTGCTAAAACAACTGAACATGGACATGCATGCTGCAGCATAGCATAAGAAGTTTTAACTTTGTGAGTTTAAAGAGTTAAGATAGTTCTCTTATGATAATGCAAGGATTTGCAAAGACAAAACAAAACAATGGCATGATAAACGCATCCATAAAAGGGATTTAATTCTAGGTCAACGAGTTTTGCTCTACAACTCTAGATCAAAGCTTTTTTTAGGAAAGTTAAAGTCTAGATGGTCAGGGCCTTTTGGACTTATCAAAATCCATCCTCATGGTGCTGTGGACCTCAAAGATGAGAGAACTAGCATTGAATTTATGGTAAATGGGCAGCGGGTGAAACACTATATTAATGATGATTTGCACCATTCAAGGGAGGATTTGTGCCTCACAAATCCAATTTGAGCAATTAAGGGGGGGTCAGGCTGAAAGACATTAAATAAAGCGTTAATTGGGACGCAACCCAATGATTAAGGGAGTTATTTCAATTTTTCCTTTAACATTAAATTTAGTTTTCATGTTTTTCTTTACGGTTGTTGATATTTTGAAGTTTTTATCTAATTTATTTATGTCTATTATTTTATTGCAGCATGTATAAATAATAATTAATTTTTTTTTGGATAAAACACTGACACGAGTTGTTGCAGCATTACACTTCTTATGACAATTGAACAGTGGTTCTCATCAAACTAGGGACTTTATCGCAGTTGTTGTAGCACCAGATTACTTGTTGTAGCAATGATTCTTACCGTTATAGTGACACAACTATGGAAAGTCTTTGTTAACTGTTGGGAGTAAATTTTTTTTAGCTGGCTCAAGAAATCAAGATAAAAAATAAGAATGGATTACATAATCCCTAAATTCCCGAACCCAATATCCTTTCCTTTTAAATGTGGATTTATTTTAAATTTTAAATACAATTTCCAAATTTACCTCATTAATTATTTTTTTCTATTTTACCGTCACCTATAAATTAAGGTTTCACTATGCTTCTTTTCATTCTTATCCAAATTCTTTCTATTCTAGTCCACAGTTCTCCATATACTTTAGAGTCCCTTTTACGAGTTTTTTCTTTTTTAGGTACCCAACAACTTAGTTTTTTTACTCTAGCAATAACGAGGTACAAGAAGACAGCTGCTCGACTAAAGGACCCCTCATGCTTCCATAGTTACACAGCCGAGGATAAATTTGAAGAATTTATAGAGCCTAAGAAGATTTTCGAGGAAAACGATTTTCAATTCCCTCAACAACCATCAGGAACAATCAACACAATTTATGTTGCTGCAGCAAAGAAAAGATGGCTAGATTTTTGCACTCGCCCACGAGACCTTGAGCTCCCAATCGTTAAGGAATTTTACTCCAACATGTTGCGGCAGGACCAATGCACAATAATTGTAAGGAATGTTCAAGTCCCTTTAGATCTGAGGGTAATCAATACTTTTTATAATTTACCATATGATATTGATTGTAAGTATTCAGAAATGGTTGAGAATATGACTGCTAAGAAATAGAGTGATGTGCTTAAAATCCTTATGGTGGAGGGTAGTTCATGGTTGAATGAGGAAGGCATAGGAGTGAATAAAATTAACTTGAAACCAGTAGCCAAAGTGTTGGTAAAATTTCTAAAATCTCGATTGATACCCACCACACACACCACCACCGTATCTCATGAAAAGCTTACCTATTATATGCCATTCTCAAGGGTCTACCAATTGATGTGAGGAAAGTTATAGAGAGGGAGATTAGAGAGTGTGCCATGAAAAATCACAAGACTGTTGCTTTGTTGTTTCCCTCACTTATTACTAGGATTTGTCTGGTATCTCGGGTGAAAATACCAGCAAAAGATGAAAGCATTAAGAATGAATGAGCTCTTATTGCTCGAATTATTGAAAGAATTGCTAGGGAAACTACTGCTGCAACAACACCAGAGTATGTTGTTGTGACCAGAGCAATGAATGTCATTGGCATTGAGATGAGGCTGCAAGAATTGAGTGACACCATCAATGAACGTGTACACGCATGGAAAGAACAAAATCAAAGATTCAGGAATTATTCGATGCACCTTGAAAACCATAGACATTAGTTTGCAGTCTACATGAAGAAAAAGAACAAAGACTTCCATGACTATTTGTTGTAGCCGTTTAATTTTCAAGCATCAACAAGGGATGCTTAGTAGCTGAGGCAGCAGTAGAGAGTGAAGAAGAATTAGAATATCAAGAAGACCCACCACCAGCAAAGGAAGAGAAAGAGAAGAAGGAAAAAGAATAAGAAGAAATAGAGGAGGAACATAGTACATAAGACGAATCAGCAACACAGAAGGATGAGGCACCTCCAGTAGTACCTTCTAAACGTAGAAAGAAGCATATTATAAAAGTTAATGAAGAGGAGACATAAGATGAGCAGGATGATGAACCCCCGATTACAGTGTTTCTAAGTAAAGGCAAACAAAAAGTTCTAACTGATGAAGAATCAGACAATGATTAAGATGATATTGATGCAAAAATTAAAGCAGCTGATACCAGGGCTACAAAAACTGATGAAGCAAAGAAGAGTTTCCTTGATATTATTGCTAAAATCACATCTGGGGAAACTGCTACAGCAAGCACTACTCAGCAACCTCCCATCAAATCTCTTAGCCGAACTCCTAGGGTATCTAACAAGCGTAAAAAGGCACAACCCTCCGTAAATGCTGCAACAATACAAGCATCAGAAGAACCAGAAACTAAGAAAGCAAAGTTTGATCAGCCCACTGTTGAGTGTTAGAAAATGTATATTTATAAAGGAGAAAATCGTCATTTTACACTTCAAGTTTTACTAACATCCTTACTTTTATGTATTTAAGCTTCTTGTGATTTAATTATGTGTGTTTTTATTTTAATTAAGTATTTTATGTATTTTAGGGGCATCATGGTCATTTTACAATGAATGAGAGATCAGACAGCAAAACGGACATCACTTTTAAACTCAGGACAGTTGAAAACCTTAGAAAGAGCATAAAAGGAAAAATAATACTATTCACATGTACGGTATTGTCTACGTTACTGTTCACACATACGGAACGATGACGTGGCATTGACCGATGATGTGGCATTGACTGATGAAGTGTCACGATTCTATTGGACTAAAATTCTTATGTATTATTGATCAATGACGTGGCAGCATATCAGTCGACCAAAAATTGTGCGTATGGTACATGCATATACACAGGATAACTTACAACCAAACCGAGTTACCAATCAAACCGCGTGGTCAACCCATGTCACTGTTCAAACCACGTGGTCAAACCGCGTACTGTTGACTGATGACGTGGCGCAATTCTGAGCGTCCGAAATATTTTTAATCCGATGGCCATGATTTACTCAATGTATCTATAAAAAGGGGGCTCTCCCCCCCTAATTTGGCATCTCTGAATCCATTTTTGGGCTCCATTTTCTGTAATTCTTTCTCCATCTTGTATTTTCTATATATTTTAATAAATTTTCATTTTGCCACTAGTTCAATTATGAGTAGCTAATTTTCTTTCAAGCTTGGGTTGAAGGTGAAGTCTCAACATGTGCCATGGGCTTTATTTGGTAAATTTACTTTCTCTTCCCCTCTAATTATTGTGGATGTTTTGACTTTTCGTCGACAATAATAATAATCTTGTCTAGATACCGCCCTTGTTTCACCGGCTCTCTAGTATAAAATTATTATTATTTGGCACGATAAGCCCTTAGCACCATATTGATTAGAGTATGGTTCATGAGGTGTGGAAACCCCCCTCATGATTTAATTGGCATTAAAATAAGAAATATTTAGCCCATGGTGCATGTTGATGCAGATCCAGATACCCAAGCACTTCAATTATTATAGTTTCCACTTTAATTTAATTCTGCCATTTCAATTTAAATTTTAGGATATTCCAAATCAATTTCACAATAAATCCAACCACCATAGAAAATTAATTCTACACATAATTAAAATCCACCTCCTCGTGGGATCGACACTCGTCACCGTTAATTTATTCTACAATAAATTCGTGCGCTTGCGAGTTCAATAAAATTTGCACAACACCCACACAACAAGAAGCTGCTAGGTACCCCATCAACCAGTCTAGCCTTGTATCGTTATTGTGAGTTATTTCAGTCTTCAACCTATAAACCCATTTGTTCTTCAGTGCCTTTTTTCCCTTAGGAAGCTTTACTAAGTTATAAGTGTGGTTCTCATTCAATGATTTCATCTCCTCTTGCATGGCTTTAACCCACTCACTTTTATGCTGGTGAAACATGGCTTCTTCAAAACATTCTGGCTCCCCTTCATCTGTAAGCACCATATACTCATGTGGAGGATATCTGGTGGAAAGTCGCCATTCTCTAGTAAATCTTCTCAATTCGGGCTCAATTGGTGGTGCAGGTGGTTCTGGTGGTGCCTGGTCAACTAGTTCTGCTGGACCATCATTACTATCCTCTCCAGCTCCTCCATAATCATTATGAACTATAGGTGGAGAAACTGAAGTTGGAATAATAGGAATCTTTAGAGATGACTGAGACTCATCACTATTCTCTGCATCACTAACTATTTGATCTTCGAGGAATACAACATGTATACTTCTGATCAATTTTCTTGGCACTGGATCTCATAATCTGTACCCAAATTCTTCATGCCCATAACATAAAAAAAATGCATTCTTTAGCTTTGTCATCAAGCTCGATCTTTCATCCTTATGAATGTGAACATATGCTCTATAACCAAACACTCTCAAGTGTTTATAAGAAACATATATTTCAGTCCAAACTCTCTTAGGTACATCACCATCAATGGAGCTGAAGGAGAAAAATTAATCAAGTCAACTGCAGAATGCATAGTCTCTGCCCAGAAGGATTTATGAATCTTGGCATCAGAAAGCATACACCTGACCCTCTTTTCAATTGTTCTGTTCAACCTTTCTGCAATACCATTTTACTGCGGGGTTTTTGGTACAGTCTTCTCAAGTCTAATTCTATGGGATCTGCAATACTGGTCAAATGGCCTTCTATACTCACCACCATTATCTACCCTGACGCATTTTAATTTTCTTCTCGTCTCTCTCTCAAAATAAGCATGGAAGAACGTAAATATATCAAGCACCTGATCTTTAGATTTCAAAGCAAAAGCCCACACCTTTCTAGAACAGTTATCAATAAAAGTCACAAAATAAAGTGCACCTCCAATTGATCTACTTTACATCATGTAAAAATTAGTGTGAATCAAATCAAGGATTTGCGTTCTAGATGGAGAAAACCTTTTAAAACCTACTCTGTGTGTCTTTCTAGCTAAGCAATAAGCAAACGTCTTGAGGGACATGTTGTGCAAATTTTAATGTACTCGCAAGCGCACGAATCTGTTGTAGTTTAGATCAATGGTGACGAGTGTCGATCCCACGAGGAGGTGGATTTTAATTATATGTAGAATTAATTTTGTAAATGGGTGGTTGGATTTTCTGGTGAAATTGATTTGGAATATTCTAAAACTTAAATTAAAATGGCGAGAATAAATTGAAGATAGATCTATTGAAATGACGTACTTGGGTATCTGGATCCGTATCAACATGCATCATGGGCTAAATAATCCGTATTAATGCCAATTAAATCATGAGGGGGGAATCCACGCCTCATGAACCACGCTCTAATCAATATGGTGCTAAGGGCTTATCGTGCCAAATAATAATAACCTTGTACTAGAGGGCCGGTGAAACCAAGACGATACTAGACAAGATTAGTATTATTTGTCGACGAGAAGTCAAAACATCCACAAAAACTAGAGGGGAAGAGAAAATAAATTTACCAAATAAAGCCCATGACACATGTTGAGACTTCACCTTCAACCCAAGCTTGAAAGGAAATTAGCTACTCATAATTGAACTAGGGGCAAAATGAAAATTTATTAAAATACGAAGAAAATACAAGATGGAGAAGGAATTACAGAAAATGGATCCCAAAAATGGATTCAGAGATATCAAATTAGGGGGGGGAGGCCCCCTTTTTATAGATACATGGAGTAAATCATGGCCATCAGATTAAAAACAGTTTGGACACTCAGGATTGCGCCACGTCATCAGTCAACAGTCCACGGTTTGACCACGCGGATGAACAGTAACACGGTTTGACCCGGATGAACAGTAACGCGGTTTGGTTGAAAATAATCCTGTGTGATGCATGCACCGTACGCGAGATTTTTCGTCCACTGATATGCTGCCACGTCACCATCAACAGTACATAAGAATTTTAGTCCAACAGGATCGTGACACCTCATCAGTCAATGCCACATCATCGGTCAATGCCACGTCATCATCCGTCTATGTGAACAGTGTCGTGAACAGTAACGTATACAGTACCGTACACGTGAATAGTACCGTACATGTGAACAGTGCCATTTTTCCTTTTATGCTCCTCCTAAGGTTTTCGACTGTCCTGAGTTCAAAAGTGATGTCCGTTTTGCCATCTGATCTCTCGTTTATTGTGAAATGACTATGATGCCCCTAAAATATATAAAATACTTAATTAAAATAAAACACACGGAATTAAATCAAAAGAAGGTTAAATTCATAAAAGTAAAGGTGTTAGTAAAACTTGTAGTGTAAAATGACGATTTTCTCCTTTATAAATATACATTTTCTAACACTCAACACACCCCCCAACCAGCTTATTGCTAGTCCCTAGCAAATAAAGCGAAAATAAAATTCAAAACCAAAATGATTTTTTTTTTAATTTTTTATTTTATTTAGAAACACTCGTGTTTATTCAATCAGATTAATTATAGCAATCAAATAAAAGTATAAGCATTATCTCCAGTCTAAAGAAACATCATACCCACATTAACCATCCACATGAATCAGTCCTGTAGACTTTGTTATAGCTACTTTCAAGAATGACATGTCAAACCCCAAAATCTCACTGGAAGTAGTGACACTCTCACAAAAAAATTAAAACCAATAAAAATAGTCACTCCAATGAATAGTAATTGAGAGAGAAAATAATAAAGAAGTGATATCGCGTGCTCTCACCAAGATGAAATAAATATGCCCTCAGCTTAGAAATAATACGATCTCAAGTCAAACAAAAATGCTAGTCAACCCAATTTATTTATCTTTTTTTTTTTATGCATCACTACATCTTTTTAGCCCATATAACTAGCTTCTACTTCAGACTATAGTTCCCTAAAATCAAGAAGGACTTTTATTAGGACGTAACGTAGGCTAGGGACATGGTTAACAAAGAAGGGAAAAAAGGAAAACAAAGTGTATGTTTGAGAAAAATGCAGAGAGATTTTTTTTTTTTTTGAAGTTGTAAGGTGTATTTCACCTTTTGTTTTTTTGTTTTTTTTTTTATTCTTTTGAAACAACAACTTTTGTTTTGTTGTTTTTTTTTATTTGGCATAACTTCACTGAACAAAATAATTATTTACATTTTCTCAAACATAAATAGGTGATGGAACTTATCAGACATTGGGTAATACTCCAAATCGGGGTGGGTTAAGATGATAAGTTGATAAAGAAAAGGTTTTTTTTTTTTTTTTTAAAGGCTCAAAAGGGTTAACTATGGATATTTAATAAAAGGGATGGCTAGAAAGGCTCAAACGGATCAAAGAAGGCCTTTCCATCGTCTTTTAGGGCTCTAAATAATCATCCATATCTACTAGTTAGATGGGCCTCCCAATGTAGCAACACACTTTTTTTTTTTTAATTTTACCATTTTTTTTAAGGGTTAACTCAAAAGAAATCTAGAGATCGTGTATAAAATAAGAAACTGCTAAGCTGTATAGAGAATGGGCAAAAGGGTACTCTCCAAGAAAATGATAAGCTCAACAACTCACTTGGCACTTATTTATGACATGTTCATTCCTTCAAGCAACTCATATTTGTCTCCGACATCAACATGTAAAGTAGCAAACATAGCGTAATATCACTTAAGACCAAAGATAATACAAATACTAAAATTTGAAATTAATCATGTCATCTAATGTTAAAACAAATAACACAATTTTTTTTTTTAAACAACATTCTACCCCCCAACCTATTCTAAACATGAAAGGAAAATATGCATGCAGAAATGTGAAAATGATGTAGAAAAATTAATTAGAAAAAGAAATATATTTTTTTTGTTTTTTAACTAAGAAGATGCGTTTCTAGAGGCACTACACTCCATATTCAGCCATCTTCGACTCAAATATTTGAATATATTTATAAAGGAGAAATTAAAAAGAAGAAGAAAAATGAACATCAAAACTTAATAAAGAAAAAGAAAATGTCTAATAATTTTTTTTTGAATTTTTTTTATTTTTTTTTAAACTATAAAGATGCGTTTCTAGAGTAACTACACTCCATATTCAGCCATCTTCAACACAAAAAGTTAGCAACAGTTAGTTTCTACAACAAAAAATTAGTAAAAACTTAACCAAGATTCCACAATTGTCGACTATTCCCTCCCCCCAACCAGAACGAAACATTGTCCTCAATGTTTGAAAGGAAAGAAGCAGAGTTTAGAAGACATCACCTGGGTGGTGCAACACAGAAGAAAATATTTACAGGCGGAGAGTTAAATCTAATTTGTACTTCTTACTGCGGCTACTGTTACCATCATTATTTGGATGCTCCAACACAAAGGTCCATGGGTCTGGCTCCGGTCTATAAGCTTGTAACAGATCAAGTAGCTCATTAGCAGTGTGAGCACAAATAAAGAGTTTTTTCGCATTAGCGGGAATGAAATAGTTTTTTATTGCATGGTTAAGAAATGCGATAAAGCCATCATAAAAGTTATTGACATTTAACAAACCGATGGGTTTCTGATGGATGTGCAGATGGGCCCAAGATGCTAGTGTGATAAGTGCCTCTAGTGTTGCAAGATCTCCTGGAAGGAAAATAAAAGCATCAGCATGATTAAGCATTTCAGTTATTCTTTCTTGCATACATGAGACGACTAACTCTTCTCCAGTTGATGAGTCAGACGAACTGCCCAATGGTTTTAGGACTCTTGGGATGATGCCTAACACTTGACTTCCTCTGATAAAAGTTGCTTCTGAGACCATTTTTGATAACCCTCGGTTACCTCCTCCATACACCAAGTGTAATTTTCTCGCTGCTATGCTTCGACCAAGATCTATGGCTGCCTCTACGAACTCTTTATGTTTGCCATAGGTAAATCCAGAAAGCACACAAATGTTCTTGAATTGTCTATTGGGAGTAGCTGCCATTGTGATACTTCGCAAAAACAATTTGTGAGTGCTTGACAAAGAAAATCACATTTAAGAGTCTTGGTGACAGTGGGTCACAGTTGTGTATGAGGTAACATGTCAGTGTCAAATAACGCGTAAAGCACGTGGCTCGCGAGTCAAAAAGAAAACAGTAAAAAGGAAAAAGCAAACAGTAAAAAGAAAAAAGCAAATAGTAATAAAATTATTAAAGACAATAATGCACACAATAAAACAATAGTGAAATAAAATAACAGTAAAGTGAAAGGATATTGACAGGTAGTTGCGACTGTGGCTCACATCTTCCTCTGATTTTACGTCCAGAAACGGCTTGAACGCCCTCTATGGGTCGAGGATAGGCTTCCCATCCAGTTTTCTTATAAACTGGCAAACAGGGTCGTTTATAGTCAGATTCCCGAGACTATATCGTGCATGCTCTTTCTGGAATAATGGCCATAACTGGAGAATCGCTCCTTGCACATATCCACTGGGATGCGTTTCAAGAGACAAAAGGATATCATCCAATGACTCCTTATTCAAGCCATCCCTAATGAATTGAATCTTATCTTCCCTGTTATCAGACACCATTCCTAAAGAACATGGGTTTTTATTGCAACTCATTCTGGCACACTTATGACAAGCAACAGAAATTCTTCGAGCTCGTCGTTTTCTTGCATAATTTCCTTTACCACAACCAGGCATGTATGCAATAAATTTTGGAGGTAACTCACCTGCCGATCGTACTTTAGCCTCGATTAACCAACGGATGTCAGCAGGTATGTTATTCCTCATGAGTAATCACATGCGTTCGGACCGAGCTTTATAGATCGTAAGAAGGGCATTCTGAGGAAGTGAAGGGAATCGCTTGTGAAGCTTCGCTAGAATCTCGTTTCTGTCCATACTTTCGCCTCAGAATATCAGTTATTATGGGAAACTGAAGTAACCGACTTGATTGTCACGGAGTACCGTTATCCGCCACTTCACCGGGGTAACAAACTAAAGCACACAAACAGAAAAACAAATTAAAACACCCAAAGAAAATTAAAATCGTCCTCTTATTGAATTTACCTCAATCTCCAACTGGATGTCGTAAACACTTCTCTCAATGTCTCTGAGTTGGCTTTCTAAACCCTCAACATAGGCTACTAACTCTGGTGGTTGTAGAGCCCAAATACGATGTGTTTTACAAAATTGAATCTGCCTTATGAGATGAGTTTTGACACGTTGAAGTGGTTTAAGAATGTTCAGGAGGAACGGTCTAAGTAAGGTACTCATGATTGAAAATGATAAGAGAAAACTTAATAGTTAAACAAACACACTTATGCAAAAATAATTTCAATTAACAAAAGAATAATAAAAAGAGAGAAAGAAAAATCAAATCAACGAAAAGAAAAAAAATCAATTCAAATCTGGTGGATCACTCAAATTTATTTCGGTGTCTTCTTCATGTGGTTGGTACTCTAGATATGGCTTTAATCTTTGACCATTAACTTTAAACGTGACACCGTTCTTTGGGTCCTTAATTTCAATTGCCCCATGTGGAAAAAAAGTATGTACAATAAATGGGCCAGACCAACGAGAGCGTAACTTACCTGGGAATAGGTGCAAGCGAGAATTGAATAAAAGCACTTTCTGACCTGGAGTGAACGATTTTCTCATAACGTGCTTGTCGTGGAAGACTTTCATTCGTTGCTTGTAAATCTTGGCATTTTCGTATGCGTCATTGCGAATTTCTTCAAGTTCTGCCAGTTGTAATCTTCTTTCTGAGGTAGCTTGCTGCATGTCAAAGTTGAATTTCTTGATGGCCCAATATGCACGATGCTCGAGTTCCACAGGTAGGTGGCAAGCTTTTCCATACACTAGCCTGTAGGGTGACATCCCAATCGGGGTCTTGAAAGCCGTTCTATATGCCCATAATGCATCATCAAGTCTTAATGACCAATCTTTCCTGTCTGGCCTCACCGTTTTTTCTAATATGTGCTTTATTTCTCGATTGGATATCTCAACTTGGCCACTGGTTTGCGGATGATACGGAGTTGCCACTTTGTGTGTGATTGAATACTTTGTCAAAAGAGCTTTGAATGCTTTGTTACAAAAGTGGGCACCACCATCACTGATTATCGCTCTAGGGAATCCAAAGCGTGAAACAATGTTGCTTTTCAAAAATCCTATCACCACCTTGTGATCATTGGTTCTGCATGGAATTGCTTCTACCCATTTGGATACGTAGTCAACAGCAACCAATATGTATTGATGGCCAAAAGAAGAGGGAAAGGGTCCCATGAAGTCGATACCCCATACGTCAAAAATCTCAACCACTAAAATTGGATTTAGTGGCATCATGTTCCTTCGTGTAATGCTCCCCATTCGTTGACACCTATCACATGAAGAACAGAAAGTGTAAGCGTCTCGAAATATAGTTGGCCAATAAAAACCACATTGTAAAACTTTAGTCGCTGTTTTCTTAGCACTGAAATGGCCTCCACAAGCTTGTTCATGGCAGAATGAAAGAATATTCTGAATTTCACTTCCTGGAACACATCGCCTAACAATTTGGTATGCACAATACTTGAACAAATACGGGTCATCCCAAAAGAAATTCTTTATCTCTGTAAAGAATTTAGCCTTGTCTTGCTTGGTCCAATGCTCTGGAAGTTTACCTGTAACAAGATAATTAACTATATCAGCATACCAGGGTAATACTTCCACACTCATTAATTGTTCATCTGGAAATGACTCATTCAATATTAATGGCTCTGTAATTGTGTCAAAATGGAGACGAGAGAGGTGATCCGCCACAACATTTTCTGTCCCTTTCTTATCTTTGAATTCCAAGTCAAATTCTTGCAAAAGTAACACCCAACGAATTAGTCTAGCTTTTGCATCTTTCTTTGTGAGAAGATATTTAAGAGCAGCATGATCTGTGAATATAATTATTTTACAACCAATGAGATAAGATCGAAATTTCTCTAATGCAAACACTACTGCTAGCATTTCTTTTTCAGTAGTTGAATAGTTCAACTGTGCATCATTCAATGTCTTACTAGCATAGTAAATAACGTGGGGAATTCGATCAACTCTTTGTCATAATACTGCTCCTACTGCATAATCAGATGCATCACACATTAGCTCAAATGGTAAGCTCCAGTTTGGGGCCTGAATGATGGGTGATGATGTCAACAACTGCTTTAATTTTTCAAACGCCACAAGACATGAATCATTAAAGATAAAAGGTACATCCTTAGCAAGTAAATTGCATAAGGGTCTAGAAACTTTGCTAAAATCTTTAATTAAACGTCTATAGAAACCAGCATGCCCAAGGAAAGATCTTACTTCTCTGACTGTTTTGGGTGGAGGAAGATTAGAAATGAGATCCACCTTGGCTTTGTCAACCTCAATACCTTTGCTCGAAATGATGTGACTGAGAACAATACCTTGTTTTACCATAAAATGGCACTTCTCCCAATTTAAGACCAAGTTCTTCTCGATACATCTTTGCAGAACTAGTGTTAGATGATGTAAACATTGATCAAACGAGTCACCAAAGACAGAAAAATCATCCATAAAGACTTCAAGGAATCGTTCAACCATATCAGAAAAAATGCTTAACATGCATCGTTGAAATGTAGCAGGTGCATTACATAATCCAAATGGCATTCTCCTATATGCAAATGTGCCAAAAGGGCAAGTGAAAGTAGTTTTCTCTTGATCTTTTGGTGCTATGGAAATCTGATTATATCCTGAGTAGCCATCTAGAAAGCAATAAAATTCATGGCCTGCTAATCTATCAAGCATTTGATCAATAAATGGTAAAGGAAAATGGTCTTTACGTGTGACAGAATTCAATTTTCTATAATCAATGCATACACGCCATCCTGTAGTTACTCTAGTTGGTATCAATTCATTATCAGCATTCGTAACTACTGTGACTTCTGACTTTTTGGGGACAACTTGTACAGGACTGACCCATGAACTATCAGAAATTGGGTAAATGATACCTGCATCTAATAGCTTAAGGACTTCAGTTCTAACAACTTCTTTCATGTTAGGATTTAACCGACGTTGCATTTCCCTAGTAGATTTAGCATTTTCATCAAGGTGAATGTAATGCATGCAGTCTACTGGGTTTATACCTTTTATGTCTGCTATGGTCCATCCTAATGCCCCTTTGTGCTCTTTCAAAACATCCAACAACTTACCTCTTTGTTCGTCGTTTAGGGATGATGAGATGATTACCGGTAGAGTGCTTTCTTCTCCCAAAAATGCATATTCCAAAGTGTTGGGTAATGGTTTGAGCTCGAGTTTCGGTGGTGATTCTGATAATGGGATGAGTTTTTTCTCTGATGGTGCTAGTTGTTCAACTCTTGACTTCCATTTATTAGTGTCCATGGATGGTGCGGAGTCAAGTAGGGCGTTGACCTCATCGACCGATCTGTCAATATCAAAATCCAAACCAAAGTGAGTTAAACATGTTTGTAAAGGATCATCACTAAGGTTTGAAACAAAAGAGTCATCAACTAATGCGTCAATTAAATCCACATCAACAATTCCATCATCTGCATTGTGAGGTTGTTTGGCAATGTTGAAAATGTTTAGCTCCATAGTCATGTTGCCGAAGGACAACTGCATATTTCCAGTCCTGCATTGAATGTGAGCATCCGCAGTTGCCAAGAAAGGTCGGCCTAGAATAATGGGGATGTGCTTCCTTGAATCTTGTATTGGTTGAGTGTCAATAACAATGAAATCAACAAGAAAATAAAACTTGTCTACCTGGATAAGCACGTCCTCCACAATACCACGAGGTATTTTCGTGGACCGATCTGCAAGTTGTAACACCACTGGAGTTGGGTGTAATTCTCCCAGTCCAAGTTTCATGAAAACAGAGTAAGGCAACAAATTTACACTAGCTCCTAAATCCAACAAAGCATTCTCAATTGTGTGGTTCCCTATACTACATGAGATAGTGGGGGAGCCTGGGTCTTTGCATTTTAAAGGAATTTTATGTTGGAGTATAGAACTAACGTTTTCTGTTAAAAATGCCTTCTTTTGAACATGCATATTTCTCTTTTTAGTACAAAGATCTTTAAGAAACTTGGCATAAGATGGAACTTGCTTTATAGCATCAAGTAAAGGGATGTTAACACTTACCTGTTTGAAGATTTCGAGAATCTCACCTGTGGATTTTCCCTTCTTTCCTTTCGCTAACCTCTGAGGAAATGGAGCTTTCGGAACATATTCCCGTGGGTTGGTTTCTTCTTTCTCCTCCGGTGATGAGTCCTCAACATTCACAGGTACAATTTGATTTTCTTTTGTCACCGGCATCTCCACTTTGTTGTCGACTTCTTTTCCTTTTCGCAAGGTCATGATTGCTTTGACCTCTCCATGCTGCTGTGGTGAACTGGTACTTGCTTCATGTACTCCTTTAGGGTTAGGCACTGGTTGACTTGGAAACTTACCTTTCTCAACGGTCATTGCCAAGGTCTGAACTGAAGAAGCAAGTTGTCCCACCATCTTCTCGAGGCTTGAAACTGATTGAGCTTGTGAGTTGAAGCCTGCTCTCAACTCATTTCGTAGTCCATCAATGGTGCGGTTCTGTTGCTCAATCGTGGAGTGAGTAACATTCTTGAAATTCTGGAATGCATCCTCCCATGGTCTGGGCTGAGAGTAGTTCTGGTTCTGATTATATGGTCTAAATGGGGGCTGAGAGGCTTGAGGATTTTGAGGAATTGGTTGCATTGGTAGTGCTGGAGCTGCTGGTCCATTCTGTTGGAGTCCTTGAGACCATGAAAAATTGGGGTGGTCTCTCCATCCAGGGTTATATGTGTTGGAGTATGGGTTGTAATTTGATGGCTTTCTCATTACACCTATGGCATTGGCTTGATCTGAGTATGAGTCATTGTCATGTGGCTCTGTTGATTTAGCAGTCGACAACGATGCTATTTGTCGAGAGAGACCTTCAATTATCGCTTTGACTTCTTTAATTTCTGAACTTGACTCGCCAATGTGAACCTCATTTACTCCCTTAATTCTTCTAGTATTCCTGAGTGATCGACTTCGTTGTTGGGAATTATCCGCTTGTCGCTGGAAGAATTCCCAAATTTCTGATGCACTTTTTGACATTAGCTCTCCTCCACTTGTTGCCATTAGCCATTCTTGCACATTCGGCAATAGTCCCTCCAAAAAGTATTGGCATTGGTGCCATTTCTCGTACCCATGATGTGGACACTTCAAGAGTAGCCCATTGAATCTCTCCCATGTTTCAAAAAACTGCTCGTCTTCTCTCTGGGTAAACTCCGAGATTTCCCTGCGAATAGCATTGGTTTTATGCACTGGGAAATATTTATTCAAAAATTTCGTTACCATTTGTTCCCATGATGCAATGCTATTAGCAGGCAATGTATTAAGCCATGAACGAGCTCTATCCTTTAAAGAAAATGGGAATAATCTAAGCTTAACATCATCATCTGAAAAATTCTCGTATTTAAATGTTTGACAAATGGCATGAAAATCATTCAAATGATTATATGGATCCTCATTTTCTAGGCCATAAAATGTGGGGAGACAATTTAGCACACTAGGTTTTAATTCAAAACTCCTAGCAGCTACATTTGGGTATCTTATGCATGATGTGCTCAAATTAGCTAAGGGACTAAAATAGTTCTTAAATGGCCTCTCCTGTGGTTGCAAATCCATTTTATTCTTAATTTGTTTGTGTGTGCGAAGTGTTTTTTCTAGTTCAAGGTCTATAGGTTCAAGATTAGGTAATAATGACCTACGACCATGCATGCAAAACAAATAAAATAAAAATAAAGATGGGAACAAAAAAAATAAAAAATAAAGAAGAGGGAGAAATTACGATACTAACCTTATTGCGCTATTAAAACCTTTCTATAAAAATACACAAAAACAAATACGCGAAATAAATTAACTAAAAATTAAATTAATAAGATAAACAAAAATTACAAAGAAAAAATAAATTGAAAATTAAATTACAGAATTTTAAAGAAGAGAAAGAGAAAAGAAATACTAACCGTTAAATGTAGATTCACTTTTTTTTTCTTTTTTTTAATAATAAAAAAAAATACGAGAAAACAAATAAAAGAAATTATTCACAAAAATTAATTTTACGAATTAAAATTACTTACCTCCCCGGCAACGGCGCCAAAAACTTGTTGTGCAAATTTTAATGTACTCGCAAGCGCACGAATCTGTTGTAGTATAGATCAATGGTGACGAGTGTCGATCCCACGAGGAGGTGGATTTTAATTATATGTAGAATTAATTTTGTAAATGGGTGGTTGGATTTTCTGGTGAAATTGATTTGGAATATTCTAAAACTTAAATTAAAATGGCGAGAATAAATTGAAGATAGATCTATTGAAATGACGTACTTGGGTATCTGGATCCGTATCAACATGCATCATGGGCTAAATAATCCGTATTAATGCCAATTAAATCATGAGGGGGGAATCCACGCCTCATGAACCATGCTCTAATCAATATGGTGCTAAGGGCTTATCGTGCCAAATAATAATAACCTTGTACTAGAGGGCCGGTGAAACCAAGGCGGTACTAGACAAGATTAGTATTATTTGTCGACGAGAAGTCAAAACATCCACAAAAACTAGAGGGGAAGAGAAAATAAATTTACCAAATAAAGCCCATGACACATGTTGAGACTTCACCTTCAACCCAAGCTTGAAAGGAAATTAGCTACTCATAATTGAACTAGGGGCAAAATGAAAATTTATTAAAATACGAAGAAAATACAAGATGGAGAAGGAATTACAGAAAATGGATCCCAAAAATGGATTCAGAGATATCAAATTAGGGGGGGAGGCCCCCTTTTTATAGATACATGGAGTAAATCATGGCCATCGGATTAAAAACAGTTTGGACGCTCAGGATTGCGCCACGTCATCAGTCAACAGTCCACGGTTTGACCACGTGGATGAACAGTAACACGGTTTGACCCGGATGAACAGTAACGCGGTTTGGTTGAAAATAATCCTGTGTGATGCATGCACCGTACGCGAGATTTTTCGTCCACTGATATGCTGCCACGTGACCATCAACAGTACATAAGAATTTTAGTCCAACATGATCGTGACACCTCATCAGTCAATGCCACATCATCGGTCAATGCCACGTCATCGTCCGTCTATGTGAACAGTGTAGTGAACAGTAACGTATACAGTACCGTACACGTGAATAGTACCATACATGTGAACAGTGCCATTTTTCCTTTTATGCTCCTCCTAAGGTTTTCGACCGTCCTGAGTTCAAAAGTGATGTCCGTTTTGCCATCTGATCTCTCGTTTATTGTGAAATGACTATGATGCCCCTAAAATATATAAAATACTTAATTAAAATAAAACACACGGAATTAAATCAAAAGAAGGTTAAATTCATAAAAGTAAAGGTGTTAGTAAAACTTGTAGTGTAAAATGACGATTTTCTCCTTTATAAATATACATTTTCTAACACTCAACAGGACATATCTGCGAAGCTGGGTAGAAATCCTTTTCTGGCAAGAGTTTCTAACCCTTTTTCACCAATGTGACCAAGCCTTTTATACCATGTCTCAATGTCAGAATCTTTTATAGCCACATTCACACATTCTTTCTTAATCTTGGCTTCTAACACATTGTTGGTTAATTTAACTCAATTGTTATTGATGTCATATGCAAGTGTACACAACAAGTAATAAAGTGATGAATATTCAAGATCGTCTCCACAAGGACTGATGTTACTAGAAATGCTACAACAATCACGACAGCGCAAACTTCTTTTATCTAAAGAGAAATCTAATTAAAGTTGATTACTATCGAAATTAACAATTTTAATAAAATAGATGCAGTAATAAAGTAAATTAGATTAATTGCGTAAAGAAGAATTTAATGAGAATGAGGTAGCTGAATGATCAAACTCTCTTTATGGGCTGACTGTTTTGTTCAAATTAACACCAGTTGTTACAACAATTCCTACAGCACTTGGCAGAATTATTTTGCGTCCTCAGCTGTCGCTTGTTGGACTTCTCATACCCTTAAGCACCCTAACAATGACCAGTTGTTATTTCACCTAAGGAATGACATTATGAACATACACCACCTCTACCCTACAAGGTGAATCCCTATATTTAGTTTTCACAAATCTTAACTTAAGTGTGGCCTTTTTGGGACTCAAGTTAAACTCAATACAGGAAACTTAAATTAAGATCAAGTATTACTCTAATAATTTCCACTAAGACAGGCTCTTTTGCGGCTCTCTCTTAACTTGAACTATTAAATGAGAGGTCAACCGAAATAATGATTGTAATATAAGCTATTAGAGCAAAATGCTATAGCAATCTTTCAGCAACTCATAAGAACAGTCAAGAACCCATTGAGATTGTTTGTCACTCAACTGGAATCAAATTTAGTTCATACTTTGGAAACGAAAAACAAACAGCAAAGTATCAGCCATGAAATACATCGGTTCAATCAAAGAGTAAGAAAGGGGACAAGTAAATAACGATGAAAATTGAATCCAAATAGTTCTGCCGATCTCTTCACTGGTGCAGACTTGCTCTCCCTTGAATTCTGACTTTTCCTTCTTTTCCTCTTGATTCCTTCGATGTTAATTCACCGCCCCCTTTACCATATGATGCGTGCTCCTTTTATAACTGAAAACTAGGGTAAACAGAAGCCTAGGGCGTGCATAAGTCAGATTAAGAAACTGCAGATCTCGATTCTGCAAGTATCCCGTGCTCAATTTTCTCTGTCGTTGTTCCAGGATTGCTACAGCAACGGCTACAGCACTATATTGTTCCAGATTTGTTTCAATTCTTTTGTAGCCATGTTCTTCCTCATTTTTGCAAGCCTATTGCATCAGCACTCCTTCCATGAGATATGAGCTTCTGTACACCTACAATTATGCACATAATTTAAGCACGAATTATTCTAAATTAAGTAAAATTTATTAAGACTAAACTAAAATGAATGTTTATACAAAATGTAACAAAAATGCAATAGAAACACATTATTTACTCTCTAAGTAATATTGATTTAAGTCTATAATTGCCATAATAACTCTCATTTCATACAGTTATCACACCCCAAACTTAAACCATTACTTGTCTTTAAGTAATGACAACAATACTAACACTTCAATCACCCAATCATACAACAAATAGCTCAGCTTTATCATCAAAGTTGCAAGGATTCTTCCACGCTCAGATCAAACTCATAATCATGCAAAATAGCCATAGCAGTTCAGTTCTAGACTTAGGCTGCATTCTGTCCAAAATGTGTGTGTGTCATTTTGATCAAAGTCCAGAGGTGCTACAACATTACAGAGATATTGCATGTAATTCAGAGGTAGAACACAAATATATTCACATATGGGAGAGCAGAATTCACAAATAAACTTAAATTGTGCTTCAACAAACAATATATATATATATATTCACTCCCTTCAATGCAATATTGAGCTTTCATGTGAATGCCTATCACTTGTAATGATGACACCCAATTACTTACTCAACGTACATGTCAGAGTTGCTGCAGCAATGGTCATAACATAGTCTTATCTAAAGATATCTTTAACTCAAGGCTGAACACGGGGCTCATGAACAGACATGGCTACTCAATTTCTCAGACAGAGGACTTCCTTTTTTTTTCTTCTATTTTTTTTTCAATTGCTACAACAATGCTCATAACTCTTGTTGCTTTTTAACTCAAGTCTACATATGGGGTACATACTCAGCCCTAGTTACTCAACCATTTAAGCCATTGGAACAGACTTTAATAAGCACAGTTCAACACACACATTTCCCCCAAACTTGAGATATTTTCTACTCTTTGCAGTTTTCTTGATTCTGCTGCAGCATTCTTGTGAATCTCAACCAAAGTCTAAGTGTCAGGACATAATTTCAACCTCCATCTATAACTATCCCTACTGGGCATTCTTATATATAATGAGTAACACTCAATTTATCTTCATTAGGCTTTCAAATCCATACACAAGCAGTAGATACAGAGCTTCACTTCACAAACAACACCACAACACATGCAATGCACTCAATAACACACTATATGATAGCACAACCCCCCCCCAAACTTGAAAGGTGTTGTGTCCTCACAAGCACACAAAACAAAACCACATAAACTAGATACGCATACACTAAATAAAAGGACATGCAAAATAAATCAGAAAATTAAAACTAAATGAAGAAAAAGTTGTTGCATGAAGAAGTAAAATAAACTAGCGGGTAGTGGTACTCCCCTGGTGCTAGAAGTACTGTTGGAATAAGTTATAACCAATTCACTGCTTTTTGGAGGCGCTCCACAGTCGGTCCTTAAGAGATTCTTGTGGTGAGGTAGCTGGCAACGACTTTTTCTTTCTCTGCGATGGGCTAGTGGGAGGAGTTGCAGTGGGTGCAGCTGGCTGGGACGAAACAGATATGGTCCTCTTTCGCTCTGGTGTGTCTGCTGCAGCAATGCCTCCAGTAATTTTTTATAATGTGTTTTGTCATCATAAAAAAGGGTTGAGGTTGTTAGCCTATATGGCTATAAATATTGATTTTGATGATAACAAACCACATGTATTGATTAAGCAAAGATTTATGAATTGTGCTTTTATAATAAGAAAATGATGTTATGGAATTAAAAGTATTTTGGACTAAAATGAAAGTATTTTTAAAATCTTTGATAATGTTTTAAATTTCAGATTTGGACCTATTTGAAACTATTTAAATATTTTTGGGTCATTCTATAATTTCACATAGTCTGGGCAAAATCATAATTTCAAAAAATTTTGGGATTGACAAAGCATTATTTAAAATTCTGAAAATTGGACCTATTTGTAAACTTTCATAACGTTTTGGGCCATAATATAGTTTTATAAAGTTTTGGGGTCAAACTATAAATTTAAGAAATATTTCACTGTAGAAGTTACTGTAGCAAGCGGCTTACTGGATATGGTTAAACGGCAAACCAGAATTTGGGCAGTAAGTCTCTGGAGCATAAACGGCTCACCGGATTTCGCAAGCGACAAGCCGGATATTTCGAAATTCAAATTTTTGCCTTAACGGTAACATAAAAGCGGCTTACCGAATTCCTAAACGGGAAGCCGGTTACGATCAAAATGTACATAACGACTAGTTTTTGAGCTCAAATTATAAGAACTCAAATCCAACTCATTTTCAATCTCTCCAACAAGCATAAACAAAAAGCACACGAGATATCTTGAGCTTTCAATTTGCAAAACACAAAACATTGAATCATTTCTTGTTCTTCATTTTTGAATATCTACTCTTTGAGTGAGTTTTATTGTAACTTTAATTTCTTCATCTCAATTGTAAGAGTTTGAGTGTGTGAGACACTTGAGTGAAGAGATTGGGAGATAATCTTTTTGTTGTAAAGGTTCATTGACACCTTGAAGTCAATTGTAAACGGTTGAAGCCTTGGAAAGGCTTGGATAGTGAAATCCTCAAGCTTTGATCACTTGGAGGCGTGGACGTAGGCGGGGATTGCCGAACCACGTAAAAATTCGTGTGTTTGTTTCTCTTCTCCCTTACTCATTAGTTATTGTGCTTTTATTGAACTTATTGCTTTCAATTTTTATTAAGACATTAGATTGCTTGTTGTGTGGATTTGCTAGGATAATTTTTAAAATTCCAATTCACCCCCCTCTTGAGTTGCACACTTATATTTCATTTGGTATCAGAGCGAAGTGCTCTTATTTAGACTTAACCGTCTAGAGCTAAAGATCAATGGCAACTCAAAATGATTCCACATTTAGGGAAGGACAGTCCACCACTAGACCACCTTACTTTGATGGAAACGATTACCCATATTGAAAAACTAGGATGAGAATTTACTTGCAAGCCTTAGATTATGAAATTTGGGAAATCGTTAATGATGGTCCTTTCATGCCTTTGACTAAAAATGAAGTCGAAGAAGATATTCCAAAACCTTCACGGGAATGGAATGAATTCGAAAAGAGAAAAGCTTCTCTAAATTCTAAGGCCATGAATGCCTTGTTTTGTGCACTAGATAAGAAAGAGTTTTATAGAGTGTCTAGTTGCGAAAGTGCTAATGAGATTTGGCACAAGCTTGAATTTGTCTATGAAGGCACGAACCAAGTGAAAGAATCTAAAATAAGTAGGTACACTCGACAATATGAATTGTTCCAAATGGAACAAAATAAAAATGTGTACTCTATGTATATTAGATTTACGGACATAGTGAACACTCTAGGAGCCCTATGAAAGACCTTTTCAAATAGCGAGAAAGTCAAGAAAATCATTAGGTCACTACCTAAGGAATGGAGACCAAAAAGGACTGCCATTGAGGAAGCCAGAGATTTAAATGTATTACCTATTGATGATTTAATTAGTTCTCTCATTTCATATGAAGAAGATTTGGCAGTTGAAAAAGGGCATGAGGAAAAGAAGAAAAACATTGCTCTCAAGGCTTCAAAACGTGAGAGTGATGAGGAAAGCAAAATGGATGATGAGGAGTTGGCAATGTTGGCTAGAAGATTCAGAAAATTTTACAAAAAGAATAATGAGCAGAGAAAGTTCAGAGGCTACAAGAATAAGAAGGAGAAGAAGGAGCCAATCACTTGTTATGAATGCAAGAAGCCCGGACACATACGATCGGAATGTCCTCTTCTTAACAAACTCGAGAAGAAAGCTATGGTGGCCACATGGGATAATAGCGATGAGGAAACAAGTGATGATGATGAGCAACAAGAAATGACAAATTTAGCTCTTATGGCCGTTGGGGAAGAATCATGTGATAAACTTGATGAGGTAAGTGTTCTTCCTACATATGATGAATTACATGATGCCTTTAAGGATTTGCATGATGAGCTGATGAAGATTGGTAAAAAGAATATATGTCTTAAAACGAAGACGTTAGAGCTTAAAAATAAAAATGAATCATTTAGTGCAAAGATTACATGCCTAGAATTAGAAAATAAAACATTGCATGATAGCATTGCATTATTTGAGAATTCTAGCACTCCACATGAGCACTTAGAGTCACACATGAATGACTTGAAAAATGAAAATGAAATGCTTAGAAAGAAGAGCAATGAACTAAATGAAATTGTGCTAAAATTCACAAATGGGGAAAAGATGTTGGACAATTTGCTAAGCTCACAAAAATGTGTATTTGACAAAAGTGGCATTGCTTATAAACCAAATTTGAAACAAAAATTTTACAAGAGTTATTTTGTGAAGAATACATCTATTAACAATCAAATTGTATGTCATTATTGTAATCAAGATGGTCATATGAAAAATAGATGTGCAGTAAAGAGAAATGCATATTATGGTGTGAAATGTGTTTGGGTTCCGAAAGGAACCATTGCTAACTCTCAAGGACCCAAAAAGATTTGGGTACCTAAAACTTGAGATTTTCTCTACAGGGCTTGAAGAAGAAGAAGAATAAGTGGTACTTGGACAGCGGTTGTTCAAGACACGGGAATTATTCTTGGTTTTCAAGTTTTACTAAGATCGAAAATGGTGGGGATGTATCGTTTGGAGATAATTCAAAAGGAAAAATCATTGGGATTGGAAATGTCGGTAATGTATCCTCTACTCTCATTGAAAATGTGTGTTTGGTTGAAAACTTGAAACACAACTTGCTTAGTATTAGTCAATTATGTGATAAAGGATATAGAGTTATCTTTGATGAATCAAAATGTGTTATTGAGAATGCATGTGATGGGAAAGTTTTGTTTGTAGGAAATATATGTGTTAATGTCTATACCATTAATATAGATTGTGTATCAACAAATGATAAATGTCTCTCCGCATTGCATGATGATGGTTGGTTGTGGCATAGAAAATTAGGTCATGCAAGCATGGATTTGATTTCAAAAATCGTGAAAAATGATTTAGTTAAAGGTCTTCCAAAAATCAGTTTTCAAAAAGATAGAATTTGTGAAGCATGCCAATTTGGAAAACAAATCAAAACTTCCTTCAAAAGCAAGAATCATGTCTCTACTTCAAAACCACTTCAATTACTTCACATAGATTTGTTTGGACCTTCTAGATATGCTAGTTTAAGCGGCAAATTCTATGCATTTGTAATTGTGGATTATTATTCTAGATACACATGGGTATTGTTCTTAGCTAATAAGGATGATGCCATTGATGCATTTCGAATTTTCCATAAAAAGGTTCAAAATGAAAAAGGTTACTCTATTACTTGTATTAGAAGTGATCATGGTGGAGAATTTGAAAATCATGCATTTGAAAATTTTAGTAATGACTTTGGCATTGAACATCAATTTTCATCACCTAGGACTCCACAACAAAATGGAGTAGTAGAGAGAAAGAATATGTCTATTCAAGAAATGGCTAGGACCATGTTGAATGAAAACTCTTTGCCTAAGTACTTTTGGGCCGAAGCCGTCAACACCGTTTGTTATATTTTAAATCGTGTGTTGATTAGACCTAATCTTAATAAAACTCTATATGAGCTTTGTAAAGATAGAAAACCCAACATTGGTTATTTTAAAGTTTTTGGATGTAAATGTTTTATTTTGAATACAAAAGATAATCTTGGTAAATTTGATCCAAAATCTGATGTTGGTATTTTTCTTGGTTATTCAAATTCAAGCAAAGCTTATAGAGTTTATAATAAAAGAACTTTAGTTGTGGAAGAATCTATGCATGTTATATTCGATGAGTCTAACCCCTCTTCTACGGAGAAAGTGGTTGTTGATGATAATACAGCAGAAGAACAACAAGATGAAGGATCAAATGATAACCAAGAAGACGCACCACATGGAATTCAAGAGGAACATCATGAAGAAACAAATGTAGAGCAAAATGAAGGTACTTCTTAAACACTCCCCAAGGAGTAGAGGTATGTATCCTCTCACTCTAAGGATGTAATTTTAGGAGATCCCTCATAAGGTGTTACAACTAGATCATCTCTTAGGAACACATGTGAGCATGCTGCATTTATTTCTCAAATTGAACCAATCCTTTGCGGATGTGGAAAATGATGAATCTTGGATTATGGCAATGCAAGAGAAGTTGAATCAATTTGAGAGAAACAATGTGTGGGAGTTAGTTCATAATCTAGAACATCAATCCATTATAGGCACCAAATGGGTATTTAGAAACAAAATGGATGAATCCGGTGTGGTTGTAAGAAATAAAGCTATATTAGTGGCTCAAGGTTACAACCAAGAAGAAGGAATTGATTTTGATGAAACTTTTGCACCTATAGCAAGGTTAGAATCCATTAGGATGTTGTTAGCATATGCATGTCATAAGGATTTTATTTTATATCAAATGGATGTCAAGAGTGCTTTCTTAAATGGTTATATTATGGAGGAAGTTTATGTGAAACAACCTCCTGGTTTTGAAAATAAAAAATTTCCAGATCATGTGTATAAGTTATCTAAGGCTTTGTATGGTCTAAAACAAGCACCTAGAGCTTGGTATGATAGGCTTAAAAACTTCTTATTGGATAACGATTTCTCGATGGGAAAAGCGGACACAACTCTATTTGTTAAGCATAAGAACCAAGATATACTTATTGTTCAAATTTATGTTGATGATATTATTTTTGGTTCTACTAATGAGTTATTGTGTAAAGATTTTTCATCATGTATGAACAAAGAATTTGAGATGAGTATGATGGGAGAGTTGAAGTACTTCCTTGGACTTCAAATCAAACAAAACGAGGAAGGAATTTTCATAAATCAAGCCGACTACGTGAAAGATCTACTCAAAAGATTTGGCTATGATAATGGAACGGCAAAAAGCACTCCTATGAGTACTACCATCAAGCTGGACAAAGATGAGAAAGGTAAGGAAGTTGATATCAAGACATGTCGAGGTATGATCGAATCCTTACTCTACTTGACTGCTAGTAGGCCTGATATTATGTTTAGTGTATGCTTGTGTGTTAGATTTCAATCTTGTCCTAAAGAGTCACACATGCTTGCTGTCAAACGCATTTTTCGATATTTGATTGGCACCATTAATCTTGGGCTTTGGTATCCTAGGGGAACTCATATTGATTTAACTTGTTATTCGGATGCCGATTTTGCTGGATATAAGGTTGATAGAAAAAGTACTAGTGGCACATGTCATTTCCTAGGCCATTCTCTTGTCTCTTGGTTTAGTAAAAAACAAAACTTGGTTGCGCTTTCAACCACTGAGGCCGAATATATTGCCGCATGTAGTTGTTGTGCACAAATTCTTTGGATGAAACAAACCCTTAGAGACTATGGTATTAAACTTGATCAAATACCTATCTTGTGTGACAATACTAGTGCTATAAATCTTTCCAAGAATCCCATTCAACATTCTAGAACTAAGCATATAGAAATTAGACATCATTTCCTTAGAGATCATGTTCAAAAATGATATGTTGTAATTAAATTTCTCTACTGAAAATCAGCTTGCGGATATCTTTACAAAACCTCTTAGCGAAGAGCATTTTATAAAGATAAGACATGAGCTTGGAATGATGAATGTTGCATCTTGATTTATGTTTTACTACATGGCTTGATATGTTTGTTATTATATGGATTTATGCTTCATGTATTAGATAGCTTAATATGCTTGTAATTTTATGATTTTATGTTTCATGCATTAAATGACTTATTGAAAAGTTTTAAATCTCAAAATGATTTAAGATTAATCAATTTTAAGAGCCAAAAATAAAATGGTGTGTATAATACAAGTATAAGAGCTTGCCAAAATTCAATTAGAGCCAAATAGATTTCCAAGTCTAAACCGGTATACCACTTCCTCTCATCCGGAAAACCGCTTTCTTATTATTTCTCTCAGGACAAATTCCGGATAACCGGATTTTGCAAACCGGTAAGCCGGATTAGCATTGGTTGCTCTCGGGTCAACATTCGGATAACTGGATTTTCAATCCGAAAAATCGGATTTGCTAAACCTCTTCTCTGCCTCAAAATCGGACAGCCGGTTCTCCAAATCTGGAAGACCGGTTATGATTTGCTTGGTTCTGCCACACAACCGGATAACCGGTTCTTCAATCCGGAAAGCCGAATTCTTGGAGCCTTGATTCTGTCTCGAAACCGGCCAGCCAGTTATCCAAACCGATAAGCCGAATGCACGTTTCACCCATTCTGGAAGCTATCCGGAAAACCGGATAACGTATCCGGCAAGCCGTTTACGGCTTTCTAGTTTCTGGTCACTAACCGGCTAGCCGGTTAGTGAAATCCGGCAAGCCGGATTCGGGAGGTATTTAAACTGTTCATCTTCTCCCTTATTCGGCAATCCGGATCTCTCTCTCTCTCTAAAAACCGTTTGCTCCTCACTCAATCTCACTCCAAAATCCATCATCCTCTTCCTTTTTCGCATCAAATTGTGTCATGAAAATCATTCCCCATCACTTTATTTACTCAAAACTATCCTTAAAATCCATTTTTAACATCTAAAACTCTAGATCTCAAATTCAACCTAGGGTTTAACCGAATTTTTCTCTCTCTAAATTTCTCACTCTCAAGCCGTTTTTTATCCAAATTGCTTCTCAAAATCTCTTTCAATCTTCATCATCTTCATTCTCTTTATCTTTTTCGACTCCAAATCAATCAAATCCAAATGTCAAGCTCACGGCCGGTTCGAAGAAAATACAAAGAACCGGTTCAACAAACCGACCGGTCACGGGAAGCAAGGGGCACCTCCAATCAATCCAATTTTGAGTCCACTCACTTTCAGAACAAGAAACATTTGATCAAATGGTTTCAACAAAGCTTTCAGACTCGTGAGGTACTCAATACTTTTTATGTTTTACCGGATGTGATGCATACTCTCAAGATTAGTCATAGAAATTTATTTCAATTGTTGAGAGATGTTGGTTGGATTGATGCACTTTTGATTGAGGAGAATGTGTATCCCGACTTGGTGAAAGTATTTTACTCGAATATGGAAGTTTCTGAGGAGAACAAGACTCGAGTAATCACCAATGTTGGAGGAGTTATGATTGATTTTGATGTTTCTGTGTTGAATTCTATCTTAGGATCATCCGATTTTGGCCTAGAAATCGTTTCGCCTAGGAAATCTCCTAAACTTGATAGTTATGTTCATGTTGACAGCGTTCGTAATATTTGTCGGCGCAATGATCTTTCTGTTGAAGACTGTACCATTCATTTCCGTACTCAGTGTCTTTGTCTTCAAACTCGCATTTTGCTTCGTATTATTCAGTCCATTGTTCTTCCTAGATCAGGACATTTGGATGAGGTTTCTCACATGGACGTCGCCTTGATTGACTGTATTCTTGGATGTCGTCCAGTTAACTTGAGTGATACCATCATCTGCGCCATGTTGACCATACCTGCCTTGATTACCCGCTCTCTTCCTTATGGTCACTTCATTACCCGAATCCTTAAATTTTTTGATGTGCCGATTCTAGAACCATCTTGTAGACCGTCTAAGGGTATTGGGGATGATGTTATTTTTACTTAGGCTTTAAGTGGAAGGATGGCACTTGGGTCAAATAAACTGAGAACAAGTTTACCTTTCTTGCTCCAAGTGATGATCGGCCACTTAATGCTGTGGTTCCAGCCGATCCGCTACCCGTTTTCTCACTCTCATTTCGAGGGCAGCGTCGACGCCGAGATTCTCCCATGATTGCTTCAGCTCCTGGTGCCTCTGCATCCGCTTCATCTCTTCCACAGTCTCCTCCCTCTGAAGAGGTCACTCTTCAGCAGTTTATGGATGAGGTGCGGACACTCTCTGTGCGGCAGACTGAGTTTCAGCAGCAGCAGCAGCAGCTTATTCATGGACAACGCCTCCTCTTTGAGCACTTCGGTATTCCATATCCGTTTCCACCTCCATCACCTCCATCCTCACCACCTGAGTAGTTTCTTATGCTTGTATTTGGACACACCTACATTTCATTTACTGCATTATGTTCTTTTATTTTCGATTCTATGGATGGTTATTATGCTTTTGGTTTATGTATTTGTTTTGGATGTATGGATTTGTTTTGATTATTTGTTTTGGATGATATGGATTTGTTTTGATTATTTGTTTTGGGATGATATGTATTTATTTTGATTGTTTATTATGGATTATATGGATTTCCTTATGCTTATGGATATATTTTTTTTTTACTTTTACTAATGTACTTGTGTTGCGACTTTAATGATTGATAGGGGGAGCTTTTATTCTTTTTGATGATGAAGGGGGAGAATAATTTAATATGCGTTATAAAAAGTGTTATGAAAATATGCATGTATCCAGGGGAGTCTTGTTAAATAATTTTTAAATTAATTTTTTTTTAACTTGCATTGATTAAGGGGGAGCTTTTCATAACTAGATTAAATTTTTTATAATGTGTTTTGTCATCATCAAAAAGGGGGAGATTGTTAGCCTATATGGCTATAAATATTGATTTTGATGATAACAAACCACATGTATTGATTAAGCAAAGATTTATGAATTGTGCTTTTATAATAAGAAAATGATGTTATGGAATTAAAAGTATTTTGGACTAAAATGAAAGTATTTTTAAAATCTTTGATAATGTTTTAAATTTCGGATTTGGACCTATTTGAAACTATTTAAATATTTTTGGGTCATTCTATAATTTCACATAGTTTGGGAAAAATCATAATTTCAAAAAATTTTGGGATTGACAAAGCATTATTTAAAATTCTGAAATTGGACCTATTTGCAAACTTTCATAACATTTTGGGCTATAATACAGTTTTATAAAGTTTTGGGGTCAAACTATAAATTTAGGAAATATTTCACTGTAGAAGTCACTGTAGCAAGCGGCTTACCGGATATGGTTAAACGGCAAACCGGATTTTGGGCAGTAAGTCTTTGGAGCATAAACCGCTTACCGGATTTCGCAAGCGGCAAGCCGGATATTCCGAAATTCAAATTTTTGCCTTAACGGTAACATAAAAGCGGCTTACCGGATTCCTAAACGGCAAGCCGGTTACGATCAAAATGTGCATAACGGCTAGTTTTTTAGCTCAAACTATAAGAACTCAAATTAGGGGTGGGCAAAATCGGGTTCGGGTCAACCCGATCGGGTTTCGGGTTGTTTGGGTTAGACAAGAATGAATCTGAACATAACCCGAATTAATGACCCGACCCGAACCGACCCGAACATAGTTCGGGTCGGTTCGGGTCGGGTCATTAATTCGGGTTATGTTCGGGTTGGATCGGGTTGGATTTAAAACGGGTAGGATTGAGTTCGGGTCAGTTCGGGTCAATTCGGGTCAGTTCGGGTCAGTTCGGGTCAATTCGGGTCAGTTCGGGTCGGTTGAAATCGGGTCAATTCGGGTCAAATTCGGTTAATACAATTTTGAGCTCTTTTTTTTCCTATTATTGTAGATTTTTATGAAAGTTTGAAGACATTTTTCTTAATTGTAGTCATTTTCACTAATTTTCAACTAAAGAAAAGAAAAGAAAATGTTATTAATTCAAATGAATAAAGTTAAAAAGCTATAATAGAATTATTTACCTATTGGCTTGGACTTGGAGGATAGAATTAGGATTATTATTTGCTCAATCAACAAAATCCAAAGTTCCAAACTTAATAAAAGTTAAAATTAATACAAACTTACAAAATTCAAAGCACAATTTCCAAATATTAGTCTTTAAAAGTTTGAAACACAAACTCACAAAGTCACAAAATTAAATTGTTTAGAAACATAAATCACAAAATTCAAAGTTCAAACATTAAAACTAAATAAGTTTTTTTGGTTCCTCCACCTTGGTTCCTCCATGGCTCCATGCAAGTACTTTGACAAATTCTAAATTGAAAATTTTGAACTCCAAGTTCAAGTGCCGATTACCTAGAGAAAGATTGAGAAAATGTACAATAAATATTTTCCTTAAGCCACGTTCCAAATGAACAAACTCAATTCATATAAAAAATTGAGCAAATATACCAAATTCATAAGGTTACACATCAAACACAAATACAAATAAATAAATCCAATTCATATCTTTAATTAAACTAAGGGGTGTTACAATCTTTCTAATTTCTATTATATCATTATAAATTTATAATTACAAATAAATATATATGTTTACCAAATTTCTCAATACACACTTGATTATATATTTCTATTATATCATGCTTATTTTATGGCATTCATCACCAAATCAAGTTAATAATAATATTAGACAATATTAACATTCTATCAACTTCAACTTGTCTAACTAAAACAATTACAAATTAGACTTAAAATTTAAAACTATAACAACTATAATTATAGGAGCTTAAATTACAAAAAAAAACTATAGTACGATAATATCAAATTATGAATAATAATATATATTAAAAGTTACCTTTCAAACATCCATAACACCAATGTCGGCGCTCACCGCTTCCACTGTCGAAGCTTGCGATCTTATAAGTTCTATAAAATCCCAAAAAAAAAAATAATATGTAGATGTTCTATAAAAAATTATAATGCATTTTAAATATATTATGTATTTAATGTATGATAAAAAATTAAAAACATTACCTTCTTGTAATTCCATATGAAATATTTGCTCCTTTATATCTTCTTGGAGGTTGTAGACGGGATTGGCAAAAAGTTTAGACTGCAGCCAATTTTCAGTGCATATCAATGCCTCAACCATAGCCGGAGTTAAAGAACTCCTATACTCATCAATAATACGACGCCCGGTGCTAAAGGCAGACTCAGATGCCACTGTGGAAACGGGAACAGCAAGGACATCTCTTGCAATTTTCTCAAGAATTGGATACCTCGATCCATTCACCCTCCACCAAAGCAAAACATTAAGTTTAAGATTGCTGGGATCTTCAACTGGGTCCTTCAAGTACCTTTCCACCTCAGATACTACTCTTCTACTCTCATTCATCACCGAAACCTTCCTGGCATATCCAAGGAAAGGGCGAGATACTTGAAAAGCGTCATCATATTCACCACCAGCAACATCCACCAAATTAGCCTCAGTTGTAAAACGTTGAGAAGAACTTGTACCTCCATAGCTGCCACTAAGACCACTCTCACCATACATCGATGGTGTGGAACTAGCGGAGAATGCACTATATGCATCATAAAACTCATTCAACAAGTCCTTCACTGCTTTGGTTATTTGTTCAACCATCAAACTATTATTGCCAAAAATGATCTCAAAAATATGTTTAGCAAAATCCATTTTCGCTCGTGGATCAAGAATAGAGGCAATAATCAACATTTTGTTTATCTTTCCTGTGGACTCCCAATACTTGTCAAATTTTTCCCTCATACTATAAGCCATAGAGGACACCCAAGGATCAGTACTTTCTTGCAGTGCAGTCAATGAACTCTCAATTAAGCCAATAGTATCATAACAAAGATTAGAAGTCACACTCAAAGAGGCGGAAAACAATAATGTGGCATCATAAAATACCTTTAAAAACTTCACAATCCGTTCAGCACTCTCCCAGTCATCCGGTCCAGGTGGGCCCACCCTTCTAACATTATTTTCTTTCTCAGCAAAGAATGCCTCATAAGGTTTATCCACTTCTGCCATTCTATCAAATGCCGCTTGAAATTTCAGCGCAGTCATCAACATCAAATAAGTGGAATTCCACCTGGTAGGACAATCCAAAACAACAATTCCTTTTGGACAATTCACTTGCTCAGCACATTGTTTAAATGTCCTCAGCCTCATGCTAGAGGATCTCACATACTTCACTGCATTGCGAATAGCGGTAACACTAGCATGCAACTCTCCCAATCCTGAGACAACAATCAAATTTAAAATATGTGCACAACAACGCACATGCATATATTGTCCCGCCAACACAAGTGCATCATCATTCCTCCAACTAAGCAACTGCATAGTGACATAACCAACAGCACTATCATTTGCAGTGGCATTATCAACAGTTATTGCAAACAACCTCTCTATCCCCCAATCTTGTAGGCAAGCCACAATCTTTTTACCAATCGACTTCCCTCTATGATCTTCGATGGCGCTAAAACTAATAATCCTCCTATTCAAACACCAATCACTATCAATAAAATGAGCCGTAATCACCATGTAGCTCATGTTTTGAACAGAAGTCCATAAATCAGTTGTAAGAGACACCCGCTGCTTGTTGTTGCAAATCAAACTCTTCAACATTGCCTTTTCCTCCAAAAATAACTCCATAACATCTCTACCAATTGTTCTTCGAGATGGCATAACAAACTGAGGGATAGCTACACTGCAGAAATGCCTAAAGCCTTTGTTGTCTACAAAACTGAGCGGCAACTCACCCATAATAATCATTTTAGTTACTGCCCTTCGACACGCGTCTTGACTCCATCATTTACCCAAAACCAAATTACTTGCATTTTCTTCGCCGCCCTCGGATGTCAAATTTTGTTGACTTCCACTTTGTTGTGCCCGAAATGTCTTGTATGATTCACATGTCTTTATATGCCTTGTCATATTTGTAATCCCATCAAGCCTTGAATGACATTGATATTGCTTACCACAATAGTTGCACATACATTTATTTGGATTATCTTCGAGTAAAATGAAATGATTCCATACTGCCGATCTTTTCTTCATTGGCGGTCTTTTTCGCTTCGCCTTTTCCTTTCCTCTATGGGTTCCTTCCATTTGTATACTTTGGTCTTCATCGTCACTCATTGAATCCGATCTTGAGTGTCCAAGCATCTGAATATTCAAAATAATAATTAATAATCATTAATTCAAAAATCAAAACACATAAATATTATTAACATAATCCACAAACAAAAATTAGTAATTTCAATTCAAGTTGTTCATGCTCCATAAACAAAAAGTAAGAAATTCAGGATTAATTAATTAATTTATAATATCCAATTGTCCATTCCCCATAACAATATGATATTATTTGTCTATTTATATCTTATTTCTTACTATAAATTAAATCCTTTAATTTCAAGTCCAAGTTACTTGTACTTAACGGATGATTAACATACAATAAAATATTAATTGAATTTATTTATTTTTTTAGGGTTGAAAACTTGAAGCTACTGCACAAGTACACATAATTACATAACACATTATAATTATAAAATATATACAGCATACTACTTAATTTTAATATTTAATCTACCTAATGTGCTAATTTATTCATAAAAAAATCAATTATTAACTGTCTTTAACAATTAATAACAATTATCAATTAATATTATTTCAATTATTAACTATTATTAACAATTATCAATTATTATTATTTCAATTATTAACTATTATTAACAATTATCAATTATTATTATTTCAATTATTAATAATTAACAAAATTTTTATTATTCGCTAGCTATTAGCTAACACCATTTTCATATATCCATTGTGCTTGATTGTTATAGTCTATTCGCTAAAGAGAGCCAACGATAAAAAATTAATAATCAATGAAATAAAAAAAACCCACCAAATCACCAATCATCAATTTCTTTTTATATATGACAAAAAAATAATTTCTAATGAGCTCAATAATTAACAAAATTTCCTTGATTTTATTACTAATATTTATAAATACATAATTAGTTAATTACAACAATTAAATAATAACCATTAACCAATTACTCAATTACATAATAAAGTAATAAACTATTTAGCATATAATTAATTAATTAATTAATTATATAGTGTATAGCTAATAGTTGTATTATATAACTTATATATCGTGAGCGTGAGGCGTGAACTGAAGTTGCTGGAAAGTGGAAAGTGGAAACTAAAAGTCTGAAACGACTTGGGAGTTGGGAACTTGAAACAAGTTGAAGACTTGAACTCTTGAAGCTTGAAACTTGAAAATGGAAGGTGGAAACCGGAAAGCTTCAAAATCGGGTTCGGGTGGAGAGGATTCGGCCTTCAAGCAGCAGATCGGTGGCCACGGCTTACGGCTGGACGGATGGGATTTCACTTGGCAGCAGATCGCGGCTTCACTTGGGAGTTGGGAGTTGGCAGCAGCAGATCGCGGAGATGCAGACGGCTCACGGCTCACGGCTGGTCGCGACTTCACTTGGCAGCAACAGATCGTGATTTCTTCAGCAGTTGGCAGCAACAGATCGCGGCTTGTGGTGGCTGTTGGTGGTTGCAGACTTGCGGGTTGCGGCTGCCTTGTTCTGTTGTTAAGTTGTTTGTGTTTGTTTTTAGTTGTTTGGACTTGTGAGTTGTGAGTTGTGGCCGACAGCGTGTGTGTGTGTGTGTGTTAGGTTTGCGAGTGACTGTACAGCGTGTGTGCGTGCTGTGCAGCTCGTGTGTGTTCTGTTCTGTCATTGTGTTGTGTGTGTGTGCTGTGCAAGTGTGTTGTGACATGTGTGCAGCGCAGCAACAGCGTATGTGTGTGTGGCTGTGTGCTGCTGTGCGCGCAGCTTGTGACAAGGCCAAGTTGTGTCACTTGTGTGTGTGTGTGTGTGTTGGGCAGCAGCCGAGACCGAGAGTGTGTGGCTGTGTGCAGTGTTCTTGACTTCTTGTTAGCCTTTTCCTTTATAAATTCATATCGAGCTAGAGCTACCCACTGAAGGTAACAACTTTAGAAATTCTCCATTTTACCACATGTTTAAATTTTAATTACGAGTTCCCGCAATCCGCATCATGATAAGGATTTCTTGAATCCTTTTTTTTTGTTTTTGTGGGGTTTCTTTTTTCCCCAAGCTCCTAGTACATGGAAGATGGAACACAACACATAATTGAACATAGAAATAATAAGCTTATTAATTTATTATATATAAATTATGATAACAAGATGGTAGGCTCACAGTCACACTTCTGAGGATTTTGAACAGAGTAAATAGATTCTATTTGTCTGCAAGAGAATCGCGACATGAATATATATAAGTAGCTAACTGTTAGCTTAAGGTTTTTTTTTTTTGGGAACCCGATCGGGTATTCGGATCGGGTCGGGTTTGACCCGAACCGATCACAACCCGATCGGGTATTCGGATCGGGTCGGGTTTGACCCGAACCGATCACAACCCGATCGGGTTTGTAAATTTCAAACCGATCGGGTTTCGATCCCGACCCGATCCGACCCGAACCCGAAATTTTTCGGGTCGGGTCGGGTCGGGTCGGGTCGGGTCGGGTCGGATCGGGTAAAATGCCTACCCCTAACTCAAATCCAACTCATTTTCAATCTCTCCAATAAGCATAAACAAAAAGCACACGAGATATCTTGAGCTTTCAATTTGCAAAACACAAAACATTAAATCATTTCTTGTTCTTTATTTTTGAATATCTACTCTTTGAGTGAGTTTTATTATAACTTTCATTTTTTCATCTCAATTGTAAGAGTTTGAGTGTGTGAGACACTTGAGTGAAGAGATTGGGAGATAATCTTTTTGTTGTAAAGGTTCATTAACACCTTGAAGTCAATTGTAAACGGTTGAAGCCTTGGAAAGGCTTGGATAGTGAAATCCTCAAGCTTGGATCGCTTGGAGGCGTGGAAGTAGGCGGGGATTGCCGAACCACGTAAAAATTCGTGTGTTTGTTTCTCTTCTCCCTTACTCATTAATTATTGTGCTTTTATTGAACTTATTGCTTTCAATTTTTATTAAGACATTAGATTGCTTGTTGTGTTTATTTGCTAGGATAATTTTTAAAATTCCAATTCACCCCCCTCTTGGGTTGCACACTTATATTTCAGAGGTGGGAACTGAAACCCTTTTTCTTCCAAAATCTTGCGCGGTTCAATAAATTCTTCATACTTCTCTTCCGCATGGTAACTTTGAAATCGTGATAGATCGTTTAGTTGGCTGGCTGTCCTTTTATACATTGGCATTGCTGCAGCAGTAGGATAACTGTGGTAATATGTCCAAAAGTTAAACGAGGAGGAGATGTTATAAAGTAGAGGGGTTGTGACTGCGAAGGGAAAAGAAAATAGTGTTAGAGGTCAACATGCACAGTGAAACTCTTATATAGGTGGAAATAAATAAAACAAATTCGATAAAAGAGATAAATTATGGAAGAATTTTTAAATTTATTAAGCATATCCCATAAAAATAGGAAAGAGATATTGATGCAGTTATTTAAGAGATTATGCATTCTTCCCCAATCTCTATCCGAGTTCACCCAACTAGCTGTCACATGTTATCTCCAACGGTAAAATGTGAGGCTCCGTAATTAAGTTACTGTAACAGTAAAATTGGTTGTTGCAGCAACAAAATGTATGCTCTAGCAATCTGTACAACAATCTCCTCTGATGGTTGTTGTCAAGTAACTTGCCTTTGTAACCTGTTAACATTACAACACCAATTGTCAGTATTGAATCCAACTCCAAGAATTGCGCGACTTGGCATGTTTCGTTTTTTTTTAAATAACACAATAAAAGATAAAAATTAAACAATCCTAACTAAGAAAAATAATAAAAAAATACTATAACAAAAACATGGAGGATCCACTTCATTCGAAATGACTGCCTCAGCAATGGGTTGCCTCCCATTGAGCGCTTGATTTAAGGTCCTTCAGCCTTACCTTTCTTGAATGCTCACAATGCCGGTTCACTAAGGAGTAAGACCTCCTTTGAACAATCTGTAACTGAATGCATGTAATGCTTAACTCTATGCCCATTAACTTTGAATTCATGGCCTGTCTTTTCATCTAAGAGATCAACAACCCCATTAGGGTAAATTCTGAGCAGCTGGAAAGGTCCAGACCATCTAGATTTCAGCTTTCCTGGAAATAGTCTTAACCTGGTATTATTGAGCAGAACTAGTTGACCAGGGATTAATTTTCTTTGTTGGATGTGCTTGTCATGCCATTGTTTTGTCCTCTCCTTATAGATTCTTGCATTTTCATATGAGAATAACCATAATTCATCAAGTTCACATAGTTGAAGTTTCCTCTGCTCTGCTGCAGCATGTATATCCCAATTTAATTGCTTCAGTGCCCAATATGCTTTGTGCTCCAGCTCGAATAGCAAGTGGCAAGCTTTCCCATGCACAATTCGGTAGGGAGACATGCCAAGTGGTGTCTTGTATGCTGTTCTGTAAGCCCATAAAGAGTCATGTAATTGCAATGACCAATCCTTTCTTGAAGGATTCACTACCTTTTCTAAAATCTTCTTAATCATTTCTTGAAGGATTCACTACCTTTTCTAGAATCTTCTTAATCTCCCTATTAGATACTTTTGCCTGGCCATTGGATTGTGGGTGATATGATGTCGCAATTTTTTGTTTGACTCTACATTTGGCCATTGCTGCAGCAAATACTTTGTTGCAGAAATGAGTACCCTCATCACTAATAATTGCTCATGGAGTGCCAAACTTGGAAAAGATATTTTTCTGAAGAAAATTCACCACTGCTCTGGCATCGTTGATGGGTAATGCTACAGCTTCTACCCACTTGGAGACATAATCCACAGCAACCAAGATATAGAAATTCCCAAAGGATAATGGGAAAGGGCCCATGAAGTTTATTCCCCATACATAAAAAATCTCCACTTCCAGATTGTTTGTTAATGGCATTTTATGTCTTTGAGTTATGTTTCCTATCTTTTGGCACCTGTCACAATATTTAGCAAACTCATAAGCATCCTTAAAAATAGAAGGCTGGTAATAACCTGATTGCAGAACTTTAGCAGCTGTTCTTTGTCCACCAAAATGTCCTCCATATGCTGCAGCATGGCCAGATTGCAGTATATGTGGAATTTCTTCCTCTAAAACACATCTTCGGATTACCTGATCTGAGCATAACTTATACAAGTATGGATTATCCCACTGGTAGCTTCTAACATCTTGAATAAATTTCTTTTTTTGCTGAAAATTCAACTCAGGTGGTAGCAATCCACTTACTAAGTAGTTAGCAAAATCTGCATACCATGGAGATCCAGGTTGCTGTAGCATCTGTGCATGCTGTAGCACTAACAGTTGTTCATCAGGAAATGTTTCAGTGATGTCTTGTTTAGTCAATGTGCTCGTATCTGCTTTTAGCCTCGACAGATGGTCTGCTACTTGATTTTCAATCCCCTTTCTATCCTTAATTTCCAAATCAAACTCTTGAAGCAATAATACCCATCTTATTAATCTTGGTTTGGCATCTCTCTTTGAGATTAGGTGTTTGATGGCTGCATGATCTGTGTAGACTGTCACTTTAGTACCCACCAAGTAAGCTCTAAACTTATCGAAAGCAAATACTACTACTAGCAGCTCTTTCTCTGTAGTGGTGTAATTAATCTGAGCTTGAGCAAGAGTTTTACTGGCATAGTATATAGAGTGGAAAACTATATTCTTTCTCTGCCCCAGCACTGCCCCAACAGAATGGTCACTAGCATCACACATCAGCTCAAAAGATAGAGTCCAATCTAGTGCTATAACCACTGGTGCAGTGATCAAAGCTTTCTTCAGTTCTTTAAAAGCTTGAAGACAATCTTTATCAAAATGAAAAGGCTTGTCATGTTCTAGTAGTGAGCATAATGGTTTAGCTACTTTGGAGAAGTCTTTTATGAATATTCTGTAGAATCCAGCATGTCCCAAAAAACTTCTAATACCCTTGACTGAAGTGGGAGGTGGCAGTTTATCTATCACTTCTATCTTTGCTTTATCTACCTCTATGCCATTCTTGGATACTCTATGACCCAACACTATGCCTTCTTGCACCATGAAGTGGCATTTTTTCCAATTGAATACTAAGTTAGTCATCTCATATCTTTTAAGAACTTCTTCCAAGTTGTGTAAAAAATCAGTATACGTTTCTCCAAAGACTGGGAAATCATCCATGAAGACTTCCAATGTTTACTCCACCATATCTGAGAAAATAGACAGCATACATCTCTGGAAAGTTGCTGGAGCATTGCACAGACCAAAGGTCATTCTTTTAAAAGAAAAAGTTCCATAAGGATATATGAATGTAGTCTTTTCCTGATCTTCTAGGGCTATAGCAATTTGGTTGTACCCTGAATACCCATCTAGGAAACAATAGTATTATTTTCCAGCAAATTTGTCCAATATTTGATCTATAAATGGAAGTGGAAGTGATCCTTCCGTGTGGCTTTGTTGAGCTTCTTGTAATCCATACATACCCTCTATCCAGTCACTGTTCTTGTAGGAATAAGTTCATTCTTTTCATTTGCTATTACTGTTATTCCTCATTTCTTTGGAACAGATTGTAATGGGCTCACCCATGAATTGTCTGATATCGGGTATATGATCCCAGCATCCAGCCATTTGATGATTTCTTTCTTTACAACTTCATAATGGGGTTTAGCCTTCTCTGTTGCTCTACTGAATTACTGTAGCAATCTTCTAACAGAATTTTATGTATGCATATGGATGGGCTGATCCCTTTAATGTCTGCCATAGTCCATCCAATTACTTTTCTATATTTCCTAAGCACATCTACCAGACTTTTTTCTTGATCTGCATCCAAAGAAGATAAAATGATTACAGGAAGTGTATTGTTCTAACCAAGATATGCATATTTCAAATGTGAAGGTAACAATTTTAATTCAAGAGTAGGAGGTGATTCAATAGATGGTAAAGTTGTCTTTACGTCCCTGTTTGAAAGATTTAGAGGTTCAATAAATCTGTTATGTTTGTTAGATTGTCTTTCTCTCATCCAATCTATCTGGTTTGCTACAACATCTTCTTCTTCAAAGCTTTCAAATATGGCAGCTTTGATAACCTCTTTACTGCAGCATCTATTTATTCTGTCTGCTACAGCAAGGTCCACAACACTCAAAAAATTACAATCGTCTGCCTCATCAGGACTCTTCATAACTTCTAATACATTGAATGTGACTTGTTGGTCATTCACCCTCATGGTTAGCTCTCCTTTTTGCACATCTATCAGAGTCTTCCTGGTTGCCAGGAAAGGTCTTCCAAATATAATTGGTACCTCTTTATCAGCCTCAAAGTCTAGTACAATTAAATCCATTGGAAAGATAAATTTGTCAACCTTCACCAATACATCTTCAATCTTTCCTTCACGGTATGCATGAGATATGTTAGCCAATTGCAGAGTGACTGTTGTTGGCCTGCACTCTCCTACTCCTAATTGCTTAAATACAGATAATGACATTAGATTAATGCTGGCTCCCAAGTCACAGAGTGCTCTACCATTGTACCTAGTTCCAATTGAACATGGTATTGTGAAGCTTCTTGGATCCTTTAATTTTTGAGGAATCTTACTCTGAAACATGTGACTTCATTCCTGTGTTAAAGCAACAGTTTCAAATTCTCTCAACCTTCTTTTTCTTCTTAAAATATCTTTTAGAAATTTCGCACAATTAGGCATTTGTTCTAATACTTCCACAAAAGGTATTTTGATGTGTAACTGCTTCAGCACTTCTAGGAATTTGCTAAATTGTTTGTCTTGTTTTTGTTTCTGGAATCTCTGTGGGAAATGAGGTGGATGCCTAAATTGCTGTACAGCTTCAGAAGGTACCAATCTCTGCTCCTTTAATTTATTGTAAGTTGTCACCACTGGTGTCGCAACATCTTCTTTAACAGTTATTGGGTAATTTCCTTCCAAGGTTGTTGTAGCTTGACCACTAGTGCCAGTATCTTGATGGCTGGGTTGCTGTAACATTATTTCATCTTGAGGTGGTTCTTGTGAGGAGTTAAGTTCCAACCTTTTTTTAGTCACATCAACAGGAATATCAACATTCTTCCCATATTTTAAGTTGATTACTTTACAATGTTCTTTACCCTCTCTTCTTGGATCTTCTGTATTGCTGGGTAAACTTCCCTGAGATCTGCTACTTATTGCTGTGGCAAGCTGTCCAATTTGGTTTTTCAGGTTTCTCAGAGATACAGCTTGACTTTGCACAATTGCTTCATTCTTCACGATATATTCCTTAATAAGTGTTTCCAATGAGGTGATTTGACCATGGCTAGTGTGTTTTTGCCCTTGATTTTGCTGATGAAAACCAGGTGGCTGAGCATGTCTGTTTTGTCCACTGGGTACTGGAGCATGCTGATTTTGATTACTCCATGAGAAATTTAGGTGTTGATTCCATCCAGGGTTATAAGTACTTGAATATGGGTTGTTCTGGGGCTGTCGGTTGAAGTTGCCCACATAGTTTACTAATGCTGAATTTCCTAGACAGTTGTCAAATACATGCTCCTCACCACAATACACACAAGATAGTTCAACAACTTGCTTTACTGCTGCAGAAGTAAAAGTCATGGCTTTTACTATGTTAGTAAATGATGTTACTTGAGCTGACAGTGTTGTAATTGCATCTATGTTATGTACCCTTGCTGCTCCTTTTGCTACAGTTTGTCTAGTTGATGGCCACTGGTAGTTATTGTTAGGAATTCTCTCCAAAATTTCATAAGCTTCAGTGTAAGATTTGGATAATAGGGCTCCATTTGCTGAAGCATCGACCATCAATCTTGTACTTGGATTCAATTCATTGTAAAAGGTTTCTAGCTGTATGCAACAGGAAATGCCATGATGAAGACATCTTCTGAGAAACTCTTTAAATCTCTCCCAAGCCTCAAACAAGCTCTCATCTTCAAGTTGGTGAAATGAGGTGATCTCATTCCGTAATTTTGCATTCTTGGTTGGTGGAAAATATTTCATTAAGAATTTGGCAGCCAAGTCATTCCATGTAGTGATAGAATCAGATGGTAAAGAATTCAACTATGCTCTTGCTCGATCTCTTAAGGAGTAAGGAAAAAGCCTCATTCTCAAAGCATCATGCGTTGCTCCAGCAGTTTTAAAAGCATCACTTACTTCCAAAAACAACTTAAGATGGAGATGAGGATCTTTATATGGCAGTCCATTAAATTGACCCACTGTTTGCAGCATTTGAAACATTATTGGTTTAAGTTCAAAGTTGGCGGCTTCCACTTCAGGTCTGACTATTCCAAGATGTACAACTTGAGGAGTTAACATATCATAATCTCTGATAACCCTATCTCTGTCGTATGCCATGTAAATGATATTGTTGTTGCCTGATTGTCTTTGATTAACATGCCTATTTTGTCCCTCTTGAACATTGACAGGTTATAGTGGCCCGTGAGGATCCAAGTTTCCCACATCTTGCAAGTTCTCCATTTTTGAAACAGTTTTTGAATTTCTTTGCTCTCTTCGCAATCTCCTTACAGTCCTTTCAATCTCAAGATCAAATTTAAATTCAACAGATCTGTCTTTGCGCATGCAAGTCATGATCTGTCAATAAATAGAATGAATTAGATCAAGTTGCCACTTGTCAAGATTGACTTCACACTTCGAAAATAAACAATCAATTCCCGGTAACGACACCAAAAACTTGTTGGTTAATTTAACTCAATTACTATTGATGTCATGTGCAAGTGTACACAACAAGTGATAAAGTGATGAATATTCAAGATCGTCTCCACAGGAACTGATGTTATTAGAAATGCTACAGCAATCACGACAGTGCAAACTTCTTTTATCTAAAGAGAAATCTAATTAAAGTTTATTACTACCGAAAGTAACAATTTTAATAAAATAAAGGGAAAATATCCACCGTCCACCTGATTTTGTCCACTTTTTCAAAAATACACAAATCCTAATTTTTTTAGCTGCGCTCCACCTGAACTTATAATTTTTTTCACATTTCCACCTCCGTCTGCAAACCGTCAAGACGTTGCTGACGTCATAAGGCTAAAATGATAATTTCACTTGGGCTTAAAAAACGACGTCGTTTAAGATCTGTAATAAGCAAAAAAAAAAAGAAAATGAGGCATAGTGGTCCACCAGTACAGCAAGCAATGAAAACAGCCATAGTTTATTCCCCACCACATGCACGAAGAAACAACAAAATCCCGCCATTTTTCCTATAGTTTCCATGCATTTTCATCAACGAACCACGCTTAAGTTTCAAATATTTTGTTAAATCGAAGATTCAGAGGCATTGACGAAAGCGGTGAGCTGTTACGAAGTCGCGACGTTTTGCTTTTTTAAGGGTTTGAAGCTACAATCAAGTGAGTTTTCTTTTATTTACTTATTTTCAGTTAATTTTTGACATGCAACAATGTTTTTGAAACAATGTCTGGTGATTGTTGTTAACACATTCATTCGCTGTTACTAGAAACCCTAGAATATAGATTAGTTTGATTTGTAACATATTTGTTGGGGGTAATGATAAATTGGGGTGTAATATGGCATTTTCGGCTGTTGAGATGCAAATTTATGAAAGATTATGCTACTATAGTTGAATGCATGTTTATCCCCTGCCTAGTTATGTATCTTTGTCTGTGGTTTACATATAAAATTTGGGGGTTTTGAAAATTTTTCGTTGGTGATGTATGGGTCATGGTTTTTAAATCATGGCTATATATGTATGTATATTCCTTAGCCCCCCGAGGAAGATTTGGTTGTTGCATGTAAAATTAGAATGTTTAAAAAGCTAGCTACATGCATCCATATTCAGCTAGATGTTTGTTTACATGCATTTTCTTTAAGTTTCTGACCTGCAATATTAATAATACATTAATAAGAAGATAGTAGAGTTACCAACAAAACTCAAGAACTGTAAACCAGTGCTGAATTTTTTTTTTATTTTTTTTTGGGCATTCAGGATGCAACAAGTAGAGTTAGTGATATCCTTTCGAGGCATGAAAAAGAATTTAGGGTTGCTTCAACCTGACTGTACAGTTGCGAAGATTAAGGATACTATTGTAAGCATTACGAGTCCATATGGGTTAGATTGTGCTTCAAAAGTCATGTTATATGTTACAAATCCAGAGAATCAGGCTAAGATTGCACTGGATTCAGATTTTGGGCTAGACGTTTTGCTTAAAATTCATCAGGTTTTGGGTGTGAAGACTCTCACAGTTGAAGTTGCACCAGCACTGTACCCTCAGTTTCAAGATTCTGCCTTACTACAGGCATTATTGACTAACTTAGGAGTTGTATTGCCTGATGAACTGATTAATCAGTTGAATGATTCTGTCGGCGAAAATGCCTCTGTTGGGGGACAAGCTACTGCTAGAAAGGATGATGTTGTTGAGGGACAAGCTACTGTTGGGGGTGGTGAATCTGACGTAGATGCATTACTATTTGACTACTCGGACAAAAATGATTGCAGCGATGATGATGTTAATGCACAAGTCATGCAAGCTGAAGTTGATGGTGCTGCAGTTGATGGTGCTACTGTAGGTACTCTTGTTGATGAGGACAGTGAAGGCACAACTGAAACTGACGTTGATTCTAATTCAGATGGTAGTTTATCTGGTGATAATAAGGAGGTAAAAGGGGTTGTTGATTCTTCTGATGATGATATTGAGCTTGGGACTGTCAAATTGACCAATTACATACAACAACATGAGAATAAAGTGGGTGCTGATGGAAAAAATAGGCTAAAATTAGGACATGTGTTTAGAGATATTGCTCATTTTAGAGAGATTTTGCATGAAGTGATGATTAGGAAAGGGTTTGCCATTAAAACAGTTTACAGTGAGCCAAGAAGATTTGTGGGTACTTGAAAAGAGGCTGGCTGTCCGTGGTATGTGGCTGGTGCAAAACTAAACGATGGGACTGGTTTTATATTGCAACAATACAATAAGAAGCATGAGTGCATACTTAACAGTAACACAGTGAAAGTGTCTTCTTCTTGGGTAGCTAGCAAAATAAAAAGTCAGGTTGCCATTGACCCGAATGTGAAAATTGATCTTTTGAAGAATTTTATGCAAGAGACGTATGGTTTGAAGATTGAAAATTTGACATTGTATCGAGCTAGAGCAAAGGCAAGAACAGAGGTTTTTGGGGATCATTCGAAGGGATATCAGAAACTGTTTGAGTATGCTGCAGCTATTCACAAAGCTGATCCGGGAGCAATATGTAAGGTGTTGTGTGATGGTGTTTCTATACCCAATAAGGTATTATTCCAAAGATTTTTTGTTTCATTTCCAGCACAAAGAAATGCATTTGTTAATGGCTGTAGGCCTTTTATCGGGGTAGATGGATGTCACTTAAAGGGTAAATATGGGGGAGTACTGTTAGCTGCTATTTCCATGGATGGTTATAATGGGATTGTCCCATTGGCAATATGTGTTTGTGAGATTGAGAATACAGAGACATGGGGATGGTTTATGGAGCACTTGCATAGTTATCTAGAGGATGGGAGGCAGGTGACTTTTGTTAGTGACAGACAAAAAGGGCTGATTAATGCAATTTCAAACACATGGCCTACTGTTTATCATAGGGCATGTTCTAGGCATGTGTATGCTAATTTTTCTAAGTCATTTGCTGGTGCACAGTTGAAACAATTATTTTGGAAAGCTACTAAGAGCTGTAACAAGTATGACTTTGAGGAGGCAATGGCAGAGATAAAAGCTGTAAAAGAGGCTGCATTTGAATGGCTGGAAAGAGAGCTAACTGATTATAGTTGGTCGATGCACACATATGATAGAAATTGCATGGTAGACCGGACTGACAACAATGTGTCAGAGTGCTTCAACAGCTGGATATTACCTTACCGAGACAGGCCTTGCTTGACAATGCTTGAAGAAATCAGATGTCGGCTTATGAAACGGTTTACAAAGAGGAGACATGAGGCAGCCACTTGGAAGGGACAGCTGACACCTAAAGTTGTAAGAGAGTTAGACAAAAAAAGAAATACTGCACAAAAAATGATTGTACAAGCTTCTGGTGAGCTAAATTTTTAAGTTATGGATGCAGCTTATAGTCCACCTAGAAGGTTTGTGGTGAAGTTGGAGTCCAGAACATGTGATTGCGGTTATTGGGAAATTGTCAGCCTCCCTTGTCAACATGCGATGGCTGCCATTGGATATGCAAGACATGCAATTGAGGAGTATGTTCCAGCATGGTTTGCTACACAGACTTACCTCAACACATATTCAGTGATGTTTAGCCCTCTTCCGGATCAATGTATGTGGGAGCGTACAGGAAGACCATTGATTGATCCACCAATTGTGCAGAAAAAAGTTGGAAGGCCTAAAAAATCCAGGAAAAGAGCACAAAATGAGCCTAATAAAGAGAAAAGAAAATTCTTTGTTATTTGCTCATTCTGTGGTGACTCCAACCATAATCTGAGGTCCTGTCCATTAAGACCATCTGTTGCAAGGGCAAATAGAGCTAAAAATCATAACTCTCAGGTACGGACAATATACTACTATTAATTTTTAATAGTTTATTATTATACATCATATGTAACTGTTATTATTTATTATATGCAGCCTATATATACTGTCATTAAATAACAAATATCATGTTTTGTAGGCATCAACTACCTCAATTTAGCCGTTAAATGCTTCACAACAAGCAACAAGAAGAAGAAAACAGGTGCTGACTTGTTTTATTTTATTTTTTTGTGGCTGTCCAATTTGTTTTATGCGTAACATAAGATTCATTTATGCTTGAACATAGGCATCACAGACAACAACAGTAGCAAAATCAATTGATTCTGAAGTTACTACATCACAGACAACAAGAAAGGTGTTTTTTTTTCTGTTTAAGTTCTTTTTGTTTTTTTTCTTGTTTAAGTTCTTAAACTAACATACAATATATTTAGATACCAAGTGGTCCAGGACAAAGTTCCAATACTAGAGGGAGGAAAAGAAGGGCTCAAGTTGGCTCTGGAGATGCTGGAACAAGAGGTGAACAATCAAGTCAGGAACTGTCACAATCTGAAAATCCATCTCAAGCTTCAAATGTGACAGGTTCTTTGTAATGATGAATGCGAACAAACTAAAAATGTTTAAACTTGCTATATCTGTTGTTATTTTGGAATATCGCTGGTTATTTTGGAATATTGCTGGCTATTTTGGAATATTGCTGGTTATTTCGGAATATTGCTGGTTATGGAAGTTAACTGTTACTTGGGCTGTATTTTCATGACATGTTTAATTGTTATTTCTGCTGTTTTTTGGATAATTAGATATGGTTGTATTTAAGCTCATTTTACTTGGGCTGTATTTTTTATTTATTATGGTTGAAGTTATATTATTTACAATGTATTTAAGTTGACTGGCTCTAGGACAAATAGAACATAATTAATCTCATTTTATTCATGCATATTTTGTAGGATATATTACATTTTAGTAAACACAATAGCACAGACAAATACTAGCATAATTATTATACATTTAAGCCTCCCTTCAATGACCTTTAGCCTTTTCTTTATCTTTGCTACATCATCAGCTCGAAAGTGGACTGCATCCAGCTCTAAATTTTGATTATCTGCTGTCTGGTCACTATTGCTAGGGTATATGAGAGTTTCGGCTATAAACCATTGCCAAAACTTGCATTTATTGAACCTGCATGACCAAAACATTGCATTACGATTTTGTGGTGTAGTGGAAACCATAGCACATGCTTGCACACCACAGCAGCAGTGAATTGGAGTGCATTTAACTTTTCTATGTTGCTGTCCACTGGTTGCAGAACTTGAATTATAACTTGATGCCATTTTTTAATTGATTGTGTGGATGATGTGTTTGAAAGAATGGGACAATTGTTGGCTTGAATGTGTAGATGATGGGTTGTGTATGAGTAGGTTTATTTGAACAAATGATTGTCAGCTGTGGCTGGTTTGTGAGCAGTTGTATATTTGCTTGAATGTGTAGATGATGGGTTGTGTATGAGTAGGTTTATTTGAACAAATAATTGTCAGCTGTGGCTGGTTTGTGAGCAGTTGTATATTTGCTTGAATGTGTAGATGATGGGTTGTGTATGAGTAGGTTTATTTGAACAAATGATTGTCAGCTGTGGCTGGTTTGTGAGCAGCTGTATATTTACTTCAATGTGCAGATGATGAGTTGTATGAGTAGGTTTATTTGAACAAATGATTCTCAGTTGTGGCTGGTTTGTGAGCAGCTGTATATTTGCTTGAATGGTAGAGCTTTCATGCATTGCATATGTAACGGTTCATGGGTTTAAATACCAAAAATTGTAACCGTTGGGAGGCAACGGCTACAATACTCACAAAGCTAATATTTTGGTGTTTGTTTAGGGTAAATATGTAATTTTCTATTTTCAGGGTTAAAAAGTAATTTGGACAAAATTCCGTTAGTTTTATTGACGGTTTGCAGACGGAGGTGGAAATGTGAAAAAAAATTATAAGTTCAGGTGGAGCGCAGCTAAAAAAATTAGGATTTGTGTATTTTTGAAAAAGTGGACAAAATCAGGTGGACGGTGGATATTTTCCCTAAAATAAATGCAGTAATAAAGTAAATTAGATGAATTGCGTAAAGAACAATTTAATGAGAATGAGGTAGCTGAATGATCAAACTCTCTTCATGGGCTGACTGTTTTGTTCAAATTAACACAAGTTATTACAGCAATTCCTACAGCACAGGGCATAATTATTTTGCATCCTCAGTTGTCGCTTGTTGGACTTCTCATACCCTTAAGCACCCTAACAATGACCAGTTGTTATTTCACCTAAGGTATGGCATTATGAACATACACCCCTCTACCCTACAAGGTGAATCCCTATATCTAATTCTTCACAAATCTTAACTCAAGTGTGGCCCTTTTGGGACTCAAGTTAAACTCAATCAAGGAAACTTAAATTAAGATCAAGTATTACTCTAATAATTTCCACTAAGACAAGCCCTTTTGCGGCGCTCTCTTAATTTGAACCATTAAATAGGAGGTCAACCGAAATAATGATTGTAATATAAGCTATTAGAGCAAAATACTACAGCAATCTTTCAGCAACTCATAAGAACAGTCAAGAACCCATTGAGATTGTTTGTCACTCAACTACAATCAAATTTAATTCATACTTTGGAAAAGAAAAACAAACATCAAAGTATCAGCCATGAAATACACCGGTTCAATCAAAGAGTAAGAAAGGGGACAAGTAAAGAACGATGAAAATTAAATCCAAATAGTTCTGCCGATCTCTTCACTGGTGCAGACTTTTTCTCCCTTGAATTCTGATTTTTCTTTTTTTTTTCCTCTTGATTTCTTCGTTGTTAATTCACCGCCCCGTTTACCATATAATGTGTGCTCCTTTTATAATTGAAAACTAGGGGTAAACAGAAGCTTAGGGCGCGCATAAGTCAGATTAGGAAACTGCAGATCTTGATTCTGCAGGTATCCCACGCTAAATTTTCTCTGTCGTTGTTCTAGGATTGCTACAGCAATGGTTGCTACAGCAACGGCTACAACACTATATTGTTCCAGATTTGTTTCAATTCTTTTTTAGCCATGTTCTTCCTCATTTTTGCAAGCCTATTGCATCAACACTCCTTCCATGAGATATGAGCTTCTGGACACCTACAATTAGGCACACAATTTAAGCACGAATTATTCTAAATTAAACAAAATTTATTAAGACTAAACTAAAATAAATGTTTATGCAAAATGTAACAAAAATGTAATAGAAACACATTATTTACTCTCTAAGTAATATTGATTTAAGTCTAGAATTTCCATAATAACTCTCATTTCATAGAGTTATCACACATAGAGGGTGTTTACTTTCCTCCCCTTAACTAACACTAAGGAGCCTTTGGTGAGCCATACTCCTTCACCAAATTAGTTGGTATAACCATCATCATCAAGCTTGCCTGTAGAGATCAAATTAAGACGAATATATGGTACATGTTTGACATCTTTAAGCAATAACTTAGAGCCAATGCTAGTTTCCAAGGAAATATCTCATATTCCCATAATCTTTAAGCGACAACAATTTTGGTCTTTAGCCCTAATTTAACCCATTGCCCTCTTAAAGTCATATTGATTTGCAGCCCTACAAGCTTTCCAGAATAACCCCATGACAATCAAACCAGGAAACTTGCACTTCCAATTGGCAAAGATATGCCTAGCACAATATCTAGTGCTAGCATTAGGCTAATATTTTTTTAGTCGCCATAAAAGACCTTTTTGTCTATAACTAATAATAGTCACAGGCCTATGATCATCGGCCCCAATGAATTCATACAAAAAAGATAAAAAAAATAACCCCAACTATCATAGTTCTCGGCCTCACATATGCAAAAAAGCCAGTGGCAAAATTCCACTGTCAGCATCTAATGCAACAGCAGATAACAATACTCCCCTATATGGCCCATTCAAGTGACACCCATCCAATCTTATGAAAGGTCTACACCCAGTTAGGTACCCCACTTTAAGTACGGGAAATGATAAAAAAACCTTTGAAAAACTGGGCTATTTGACAATGGCCTATCAACTTTACCTTGACACAAGCACCTCTACTCATTTTCATTAGAATGTGAGCATATTTCAAAAGCTTTCCATAGCAAGCTGTTAGCATATATGTATCCATAATGTTGATTTTGATGATAACAAACAAGATTAAGAATGATTAAGGTTTTAAAATCTCAAAATAGTTTTCATATACTTTTAAATCATCATTCTCACTTTATAAAGGCTTTATATTATATGAAAATATTTTTATAAAATTGGTTATTCTCATGTTAATGGTTTCAATTGAAAAAGCTTTGAGAATTTTGATAAATAACAAGTATTGCTTAAAATCCTGAAAATGGACCTATTTGATAAGTTTCATAGTATATTTTTATAAAGCTTTAAGGCCAAACTGTAATTTTACAAAATAGTTCACTGTAGCAGTCACTGTAGAAAACGGCGATCTGACATCTCGATAATGGTGATCCGACGTTGAACAGAATTGAAGAGTAGCCTATGGACACTAACGGCGATCCGACAATTTGAAAATCCAGCCCAACGGTCATATTGACCAGTCAAACGGCGATCCGACATTTAGTTAACGGCGATCCGACTGTGAGCAAAAAGTCAATAACGGCTAGTTTTCAGCTCCAACTATAAATAAGCTCAATCAAATTCAAACAAAGACAAATCCAAGAGTTATCATTGAGCTTGCTATTGAGCATAAAACTATTATTGAGCTTTGAACTTGTTTTTGTTTCTTTGATTCACACATTGAGCATTCATTTGTAATCAAACACATTGTGTGAGAGAAAATTCATTTGTAATCTTTATCTTTGAAAGGTTGTAAGTGTTGGGATACACTTGGGTTAAGAGATTGAGGATAATCTCTTATTGTAAAGGTCCATTGACACCTTGGAAGTCAATTGTAAGCGTTTAAAGCCTTGGAAGGCTAGCTTCGTGAAATCCTCAAGCCCGGTGAGCTTGGAGGCGTGGACGTAGGCGGGGGTTGCCGAACCACGTAAAAATCATTGTGTTTGTTTTCTCTTCCCTTACTCTTTTATTATTGTGGTTTATTGAATTTATTATTTTCGATTCCATTAAGGCATTAGATTGAATTATTGTGTGATTTACTTAGTTTAATTTTTAAAATCCCAATTCACCCCCCCCCCCCTTGGGTTGCCTAGTTAGTATTTCACAAGCAACATGGTTAGCACCTAGGTTTTTTAGTGCAATTTCTTTTGCCTTGCATAGTTCTTGTTTGTCACATTCAATCCTATGTTTATCTTTTAGCTCTCTCATTATGACATGTACATCATCCAAGGTGTTGTTACATCTTTGTTAACTTATTTAATCTGACAATCATGTTTCCCTTTAAAAGTTATCCCGTCAACCATCGATGAAGCATTAAGTTTCCAAGTGCATTTTAGATTGACACAACAAGTATACCTAACACCATCATTTTTAATCCTATTCAACTAAAAACCCTCTTGGATTGCATATTTCACTATAACCTCTCTTAATAATGCAACATATTCAAAGGTATTTCCTACTTTTAGACTAATTAAACTATTTGGATTTGGTTTCTACTCATTATCAACAATGGATTCATACATTTGTGAGAGACCATTCTCTTCATCAGATGAGTGCACTCCGATAAAGTCATCCTCACTAAATTTTTCAAACTTATCACTACCTTCACTAACCCCTATATTGATAAGATTTTCAGATCCTATTACAACACTTTCATGACATGACTAACCACATGACCCAGTGTGCACCTCAAACCTAATGACATGACAACTATTGATAAAAAAAAAAAAAAAAACTCCTCAAAAACCCAATACAATTCACTATCGTTTGAAATTAGCTTTTTCTGCCTACTTGTAGTCCATGGCAATACAATAGAAATTCCAATCATAGCCATTTCATTATATCCATGCTTAACCATGACTTCTTGAATTTCATGAAACAACCTAATAATCTTATATTCCTCTAGTTCCCTATATCCTATCTCATACACCACCCCATTAATTTTAACTGAAAAATAAAAGGTAACATGGCTACTTGTATCAATTTTAAACAAAACGTATTGCATCAAAAAAGGATAAATCAATAAAATTTTATTTAGCAAATAACAAAAAAACTTAACCTAAATGAAATATACATGTAATTCGGCTAAAAAAAGTACAAAAGAAAATTCAATCTAATACATATAAAAAATAAAAACTAAAAAGAAAAAATAACCCAGCAAAAAGAAAGAAAGTAGCAAGTATAGTGAATTGAGTCTAATATATAGAAAAATTACCACTCATAAGAACACATAGAATTCAATTTTACATGAACAAAGAAGCAAATACAATGAATTCAATCTTATTAATGTAACAATACCAATTGGTTGAAATGAATACAAATATAATTATGGTGTATTTGGTCTAATAATTACATAAAGAGCAAATTAAAAACAATATATTAACAAAATACAACATTCAATAAAACAAATCCACCAATAATTAAACATACTTTGTCATTTAGAAAAATAGACTTGAAAAACCTAATTTTTCACAACGATCATTAAATATGGAAACAATTTTATCAGAAAACGCTTGCAAAAATCACTAAAAAAAATAGAGTTACTAGCCTTTAACCTTAGGTTCTCTCCAGTACTTGAACTCAACCAATGCTAACAAAGCTTTGGTCAAAATCATAGTAGATTTATACAATATTTTTGGCACCATCCCATGTTCTCTCGATCTCTCCTCTCACACGAAGAATATGGCAGTTTTTGTAGGTTTTTCTTTTTTTTTTCGTTTGCAAGAACTGATCCTTAACTTAATTAGGTTAATTGAATTTACTTTAAACTATTGCCACCTGTCAAAAATAAAGAATGAGGAAGGGCTCAATTGTTGTTTTACTAAAATGTCCTCAACGTTGTTAATATTTTTAACTAAGCAATTAAGTTAAGGACTTGAATGACATTAGTTTGTGCTTGAAAGAATTTAATTGATTCATTTAGTAAACTTCTGGTCTCTGAATTTTTTTCTAGAAAAAATGAGGACTCAATTAAAAATTATCCATTAATTTATTACTAGTAAACAAAACAAAAACTTGCAAACATAACATAAAACTAGTAAATCATCAATAACTGTAAAATAAAACATAAATTTTGAAAATGAAACATAAGAATTGTAAAAGGAAGGTAAAATAAGTAAATTACTATAAAACTGATAAACTGATGTATTACTGGTAAATAAAATGAAAACTTATAAATATAATATAAAAAAGGTAAATCAACATTAAATGCAAAATAAAACAAAAAGTTTGTAGATTATGCATAAAACTTATGAATAAAAGGTAAAATAAGTAAATTAATATAAGAGTTACTGTCAGAAACAAAAGCTTACAATTTTAAAATAAAAACTCGTTATAATATTTATTACCCCATATATTTATTATTTTTTAATTTAAATTGAATAATGTTAGTTTTGCATTTATATAATACATGTGATGTTTAATTAAGGATGAAATTTATGCTAAAAATTGAATTTTAAAAAAAATATTATTTTAATATCTTTCATAGTTGTTGTGAGATGAGGTTATTTTTCATCTTTCTACACTTCTTCAACAACAACCTTAAATGGTCTCCAAATACAAGTAAAAAGTTTGAAACTACATAAAGTATACATAATATTCAAAATTAGATCTAATTTTATTGATATATCTTTTCTTTTATCTTTTATTTTTACTTGATCCCCATCAAGATAAATAATTGCACTTAATTAACATGTGTAATAAATAGATATCATTATAGAAAATGGGAAAAAAATGTATACAAATGTCCTAGAATAATTACAGAATTTATGGTAACCAATTCAATAAAATTTATTCCACTTTTTTTTCTGTATAAGTTTTTTGTTTAATTAAAGAAATTTTTTTTTGTAACTGAATAAAATATTTTTCACTAAAATTATGTAGAAACAATGTTAATTTTTTAAATAATTAATAATCTTTTATGAATTTAATGGTTTTATTTTACATTTACTAATTTTATGTGTAATTTTCATCACGGCATTATCTATAAAAATTTCCTTGAAATAATTAATAGAATCCACAATCCAATTCTTACTACTTAACTTAATTGATAAATTATTTTAATTGCCAACGGCTATGCAGCTTTGTTTGAATAAAGCCCTTTTGCATGGTTCCAGTACGTGGAAATTTGTCACAGAAATTTTGTAACTTAATTGATATGAAGATTTGTTTAATATTATCAAGTGAATTATTAATAATGATTAAAACTTATTATCATACTCAAGTATACATTAGCAAGAAATTTTGTACGAACATCTGCAATTGAGCCTGACCCATAAAAATTGTTAACTGTATATTTTTTAAGTTATATTAATTATTGGTTAATTAGACACTCATCTGCATGGACCCTCATGGATAAGTCTCTCGTTAATGCGCTCTGTAGTTGCACGAAAAATCCATGCAGAGTTTACAAAACACAATAGTCATCAATTTCAAACGTCAAAATCATCACCAAAGGAACGTAAAAAGTCAACGCAAGATAAGACCGTCTTGGGAAGTATATTAATTTTATTATACGAAAGAGGTCTCGCATTTGCATGCATAAAGGTTGAATATTACAAATGACACACCAGAGATTTGATTGACACACACAGCAACAATCCATATGCATGAAAATGACAAGAACTTTTCTGTTTCTACGTGTGGCAGTTTATTTTTCTTAAAAAACAAAGATAAAAGAGAATAAAACGCAGCAACTCGATTGATCGCTATCTTGCTCCAAGTAAGCTTTCCATCAAACCCTTGCTTTCTTTATTCGGATACCATTCGCCTCTCCTACAAGAACAAATTAATCAATCTCTTTTATTTGTCACTTAATCAATAGGAACGCAATTAAACAGAACAAGGTGCTTAAAATTGAAATGCTTAATGTAATTCTGAACTACTAGTCTTTACATGTACAGTTTTAAAAATAAATGAGATTACCATAAAAGCATGAGCTACCGTAAAAGCATGAGCTATTCATGGCCGCTTTCTAGTAGTAGTAAGGAGGAGGGGGAGATGCATAGACGTAAGGGTGAGGTGGTGGTGGGGACTTGGGGACAGGAGGTGGCGGGGAATAGGAAATTGGAGTTGGTGCCGGAGCAGGCACGTAGACTGGTGGAGGAGGTGGCGGGGGCATGTAAACCGGGGGTGGTGGTGGAGAATTGTGAACCGGTGGCGGGGGTGGTGGGGACTTGGGGACAGGAGGTGGCGGGGAATAGGAAATTGGAGTTGGTGCCGGAGCAGGCACGTAGACTGGTGGAGGAGGTGGCGGGGGCATGTAAACCGGGGGTGGTGGTGGAGAATTGTGAACCGGTGGCGGGGGTGGTGGAGACTTGTACTTGGGAGGGGGAGGAGATGTGTAGTAGTATTTGTTTGCGGAGGCTTCTAACGGCAAGTTGCTAAGAGTGACTGATATTACCAAAAGAGTGGCAAAGAGGCAGCCCATTTGAGACCCCATCGTTCAATAAAGTGGAGTTTCACTTGTGCTATAAACAAAGCTCGTTCCCCTCCTTATATGCACTTCCTTTTTACCTTCTCTACCAAACTTCTCATATTTAACCTTGACGTTAAACAATTTTATGTATGGAAAGGTTGTCATCAAGTGGGACCAATTTGACTAAATTTAAAATTTTTATGATTTTGTTTAGTGGCCAGCTGTTGGCCAAGCAGGGAATAAAGTAATTAACAGTCCCAGAGTCACGATCCTGTTAAAGATATGGCTTTTTTTTTTTTAATCAATGTAATAATTTGCGCAGGGCGTCTTTGTGATTTATTTCAATAACATTATTCTTCATGAAGAGCTTGAAAACATGTACTTAATTACCCAACTTATCATGAATGTTTTGGCCTTGGATCCAGGCGGCGAGACTTATTTTCAACTTCATTTCATTTATTTATTTATTTTCACGTCGCAGCTAATTAATTGTTTTAATTCCTCCAAAAACAAGTAGCTAGCGATATATTTAACATAGCTTTAATTTAAATTTCTTATGAATTCCTTTTAATGCTCTTATCTCACGGTGAAATTAATTTTCTCCTTGGGCGTAGCGGAAGTAAAACACTAGATATCGTTCAAGTACTGGACCAAGTCAATGCGATTAAGTTACGCTCTAATCAAAGTGTGATTAAACTCAAAGGAATTTTTAATACTGCGTTAAGCAAGGCTGGATGATGCTCTAATCAAACAACTTTAAAAGAGGGGTTTTTAATAGATAATACAAAAGGAAATTATAAAAGAGGGGTTTTTAATTGAATAACTGAAGTTGAAGTTATAAAGTAATAACAAGATCTCTTTATTTATAATACAGTAAGTATATTTTCCTAAGTTAACTTAAAAAGAGAAAGTAAATTATAATTATAACAGAAATAAAAAAAAACTAAGACAGACTTTAATTACAAAAGAAAATATCAGAAGACCTAAAAAATTAAAATTTTAAAATCCTAAAATAACGTCCTACATCATTAACAAGCACAGGAAACAACCCAGTCATTATGTATTAACTAATTAGTTTAATTTGATTCGTTGTCGTTGATAGCTTGTGGATCTTTGAATATTCAACATCAACCAACACGTTAAGGACCTGTACATCAACATCTCTTTATTTATAATACAGTAAATATATTTTCCTAAGTTAACTTAAAAAGAGAAAGTAAATTATAATTATAACAGAAATAAAAAAAACTAAGACAGACTTTAATTACAAAAGAAAATATCAGAAGACCTAAAAAATTAAAATTTTAAAATCCTAAAATAACGTCCTACATCATTAACAAGCATAGGAAACAACTCAGTCATTATGTATTAACTAATTAGTTTAATTTGATTCGTTGTCGTTGATAGCTTGTAGATCTTTGAATATTCAACATCAACCAACACGTTAAGGACCTGTACATATAATTGAACAAAGTATGAAATTGTAAAATTAACCCTAATACAAAAACAAAATTCATATTTTAAAACATAAAATTTGTATGTAAAAAAATTATGACGCAACAATTAATTTACAAAATAAAAAGCAATACACTAGTCCCATAATTAGTGCCACAAGGACCTTTTTGCAATATATGCAAAATTTCTGTGAAATTGTATAATTTATATAATTCAAGGATTTTACCTTCTATTTTTGTTTAATTGATTTTGCATAACTGGATGATTTCTTCTTCCATCTCTTCTACATATGTTTTTTAAACTTTTTAAAGTTTTATTATAATATTATGAAGATCTAAATGATTATTAAATTTATAAAGATTTATAAAATCTGAATATACTATAGCACCGACATTTATAATTTATTGTCTCTCTTGAGACATAAACTAGATTTTTTCTTCCAACATATATATCCATGTGTCCAATCTATTTTTCCAACCAAGGTACATGCCATCAATACGTTCACATAGATATTATAATCTAAATTGAGCATTCTCAATCAAAAATTTCACATCACTATTATTGTTATTATTAATCAATAGACTTATTATGGACGGTTTAGAGTCCTGTTATTTATTTTGTATCAATCTTGAATTATTTTAAGACCAGTTAAAATAGATTCTATTAATACTATTATATTTTCTTCCTTAAATGTGTCATATATTTCATTGTTATCTTCAAAGTTTATTCTCTCCATATCTCTCTTCAAGTGTTTCCTTGCAATTAATCGAGTTTTAACAATTTTCATTGTATAAATAACTTGATATTCCTTACTAAAAGCTAGATTATCTATTGCATCTAGAAATTTGGCGACTGATCTTTCCATGTTTTATGAAAATTGAGTTACTATTATCACTCTATATCTTATAAGATTTAAAAAATAATCAAGGCCTAACTGTTAACATGCAGATGTTCATTATATTGATTTTGATGATAAAAAACTTTAAATGTTTTTTATTAAAATGTTGGAGTTTTCATTAATAAACAATTTCTCAAAAGTCGTATAATCTTTCTAAATGTGTTCATGAAATATGGATAATCGTTAACTTTAACCGAAAAATCATTCCCTGCGAAATTTGGTTAAAACTGTGATTCTGGAAGTAAACGGTGAACCGTTAACTTCAAACGGCCAACCGATAATTTCCAGAATGTCATTCGATGCTGATCTTCAACCGTTTAGGAAGAATGGATAGCAGAAATTTGTTTTACAGGTTTATGGAAATTAACGGCAAACCGATAGTGTCAAATGATCAACCGTTTATTTGAAATCCAGCTCAACGGTCACTTGGACCAGTCAAAACGGCTAACCGATAACGGTTAATGGGATCCAATTTCGGGAAAAAATCAACAATGGCTATTTTTCAACTTCAACTATAAATAAGTTCAATCAAATTCAAACCAAAGTTGATCACAACGTTATCATTGAGCTTATAATCGAGAATACAACATTCATTGAGCTTCAAATTCATTCTTGTTCATTTATTCCACTACAAGAAAATATGTAATAGATGACGGAAAATAACTGTCATAAAAAGGGGTGCATGACAGACAATCTATCCGTCAACTATGTCACTGTCATTAATTTATGACAAAAAAGTTTTCCATCATGAATTTATGATAGTTTTTAATAGTCATATATATGTCACACTATTTTAGTGGGAATTTCAAAATTATTTGAATTTTTGGCATTTTTGTAAATTTGTTGGCGGGAAAATGGTTATTATTTCAACTAATAATATCTGAAAATATTATTATATTCCATCAAAAAATATTATTATTTTTTATTTTGATTTTAGATTATTCTTTCTTAAATTGCATTATTATTATTATTATTATTATTATTGAATTTTGGTTATTCTTATTTGAATTGTATTATTATTATTATTTCTTCAAATTTACAAATTCTACACATTTGTTTTCAGAAAATCTAATGATAATATTTAAAAAATAAATAACAAAATACATGAAATTTAATATATATTAAAACAAGTTTAATCATATACAAACTATATTGTTGAAGTATTTTCAAATTACATCGATCCCAAAATAAACTACAATTTCACCAGCCGCAAAATACTTGCACCAAAAATCAAAGTCCGCCAAAACCACAGCTAAAATCTTGATGCAGCAACAAAATCCAAATTGATAGTACCTGAAAACAAACATAACACAGATAACAAACTATGGAACTTTAATAGTCTTTAATGCCACCGTGCCAGAATATTTCATCCAAATTAAATTAAGATGCACAATCTATTTTGAGAGGATGAACAAATTATTCTATGAATCCAATCTATAGAAGCCCTACCTTATGCTGCTCTAAACCACACCAAGGTTCAACATTGATTAAACTTTTATCACAACCAATTGTGCATGATATAAAGGAACAAGTTTGACAACATAATGCAAATAAAGCTAACTCGTAATATAAATAAGGCTAAGTCAATGAGAAGTTTTTATCATCTTGGTATAGACACTTTATTGAAATTTGTTACAGAGGATAATTTATTTACATAATCTAATAGAGAAGCTTGTGCCGACTACAATTATTTATATAAAAGCTAGATGAAAGCTAGACAGAATGAGTTCTAGGTAATTATAGACAACAAGTATTATTGCAGCATTTTGCTAAATTAGAACAAAAATTCACCTTTGTACAATTATGCCTAGACTTGAAACAAGAGCATGCATTGTGCAGGTATGAAGGTCACATGCATTCGCCATAGTCTTGACAAGTGACCTCTTCAAAGCAAATGTAGCTGGGACGTTTCGGGGGACATGACACACAACATGTATGGCAACGATTGGAGCAACAAACCCACATAAGAACAGAGCAAAAATTTTCCCTACTGAGAATTCATGTGCATTATCAATTTATATATAATTCATTGAATTTCATTTTAACATGCAATTTTTCAAAAAGAAAGTAAGTTTGATCAGTGAAACTCAAACAAACAAAAGATCACATGTTGCATTTAGTTTTGGGAAATTTAAAATTCATTGAAAGACTAGAAAGCCAATTAGGGGCATGGATGCCTTGCTAAATATGCTAGTTATTTTTAAAAGGTTACAGCCTAAAATGCAGGCTTATAGCTAATAAAGTTAAAGCTAAAGCTACTTTAATTCATATGGAAAATAAATAATTTTCATGTTTATGTCTGACAAGAAAGCGAAAGAGAGAGTATAGACCAAATAATATAAGGCTTGAAGTTTCTAGTTAGCATATTACTAAATATAATGCTGCAGAAATTTTATTTACCTCTAAAGTACTTCTTGACATGGCCAATATCATATTTGCCTACAGCTCCAACTGACTCAATCTCCATCATACTCTTCCTTTGTGTTGTCATATGATGAGTTGCACCCTGAGAACAAGTAAAAGAAGATATAGTCCATTTTGAAGGGCAGACCTTGTTGGTTAATGGAGATGTGAGGATTTGTATACTGAGCAAGCAACGACTTGGAAATTACCTTTCAATATCTGTAATAGCACCATTTCTCAAAGGTAAAAAGACATTGATTGTATCCTTGAATTCACTCTCATAGCTTTCATCTTACTTCCTATAATAGACAGAAACCAATAATCACTTGTCAATGATTAAGCAAAATATAACTACTTCCATTTAGCATAGAGATCAACCCATTAGTTTAGGGATATTGACAGAGGAAGGGAACCACAATTTAATGCCTCTTGCACCAACAACAGCACCCGAGTAGAACCTATTGAATTTTTTTAAGATATAAGAATAAACTTCAAATTACAAATAAGGGTCAAAAGGATGAAATTGAAGATTAACAAGATGAAACAGAGACACAGGCATATGGAAATAACTAACATGTAATGACCACAGATTAAACCTTGGTTGATTCCACCAATTACCAAAAAGATCATATTCCACTGAAACTATAAAAAATGCTTAAGAGTTAAAATCTAAATGTAAAATCACAAATAACAGTAATTTTTTACTACCCGTAAAGAAAATGGTCCCTAGATAGTGCTAATGACACATAATCCATATGCGTCCCTAAGTAACAAGAACCATTAGTAAAGGTTGTATTACTATCATCAAGCATAACTATACTGTATTAGATTTACACATCGTAGGGGTATACAATACAAGCATCTCTTACAACTGATAAAAGTTAATAATAAGAAACAAAAAGAATAAAATTCATCATTTTCTAAGAAAACTCATAGCTATATTCCTCTTACAGATTACAGAACCTTACAAGAATAGTTAACTACTAGATGCAGCTTAGTTTCTTCATCCTAAGTCAAATTCTTATTGAGTTAACCCAGCAACTCATAATCCAACTCTCACCTTCGTGCCTCTTTAGTCAAATCAGAAAAGACCTGCAAAAATTAATCAATTAATTATAGTTGCATTGATTCCAATTTTAAAGCTAATCAATTTTAGAAATCTACTAACTTATTTTCCTTACATTTTAGAATAAAAATAAAATAACAAAAACTAATCAAACAAGCAAAAGCAAACCAACCTGACGGGCAGCCAATACATTGAAGCCACTAGGATTTCTTTGCAAATCTTTTATCAAAGCAAAAGCAACCTTCTCATCTCCCTTGCTTGGCTCCCTTTCTTAAAAATTAGAAGTCTATTTGCTATCAACAACGTTCGTAGGCACGGCAACAACAAGCGTTCTTTGAGAGAGCGATTTACAGTTATTGAGGCTGCGATTGTGGTTTTTTGCTGTAACTTCATTCATGGTGGCTGTAGATGTGAGCATTTACCTAGGTCGATTGAGAGTGGCTGTGGGCTTATGTGGATTAACGGTGGCTGTGAGGACTCTAGGGTTTCAAGTGGTTTTGTGAGAGAAGAGTTCAGTGAGAGAGTGTGTGGTGGCCTCAACACTTAGAAAAAAAGATTGAGTTCGAGGGTATCTTTTTAATTTAAACTCTTTATGTTTATTTTTAATAGGTTTATTTTTAATTTATAATAAAAAATTCATAATATTTAATATTTTAAATTTATGAGCAAAACGTGGTCGTTCTAATTTACGTGAAAACGACGACATTTCTTGAGTTATATAATATTTTATATTAAATAACACCCAAAATTTTATTCAAAGAAGCGCCAAAATCAAGTCAACATTAAAATTCTATTATGAGTTCTTGACGTAATATATTCTATCACAATGTCGTCACATATTCTTAACATAATTTATTTCTATCACAAGTCTGTCATGAATACTTGATTGACACAAAATCTATCACGATTCTATCATACTTTTATGACCTCTCATAATCTGTCACAAAATGTCTGTCATCTATTGCCAGTTTTCTTGTAGTGTTCACACATTAAGCGTTGATTTGTAATCTTATATATTGTGTGAGAGAAAAAATACATTTGTAATCTTTATTTTGACTAATTGTAAATGTTGGGATACACTTGGGTTAAGAGATTGGGGATAATCTCTAGATGTAAAGGTTGATTGACACCTAAGAAGTCAATTGTAAGTGTTCTTGAAGCCTTGAAGAATTGACTAGTGGAATGCCCAAGCTCGGTGTGCTTGGAGGCGTGGATGTAGGCAAGGTTGGCCGAACCACGTAAAAATATTTGTGTTTGAATTTCTCTTCCCTTATCTTTTTATATTTTGGTTGATTTATTTATTATTGCTTTAAATTCATTTAAGATTTGCATTAAGTTTTGTTTAAGAATTGCATAATTTTTAGAAACTCAATTCACCCACCTCTTGGGTTGCTTAGATATTATTTCACTAACATGTCTCTGTTTGTGCAAAATATAATAAGGTAATTTAGAGTACTAGCCAGAGTACTCTTCCTCAAAATTCTAGAATAGGTTCGCTAGTTCCATGAGCCCATAGATTGGCCCATGCTCAGCACTGTTATAGCTCCACACATCATGCAAGATCACTCCCGCAACTATTCCACACGACCTAAAGCAACACATTGCAGACTAGCCCAATAAGAACTGCCTTAGTTCATTAGTTTAATAATTTGTTTTAATTCTAATTTATAATAAGAATGGCACTGATAAAATTACTGTACCAATTCCTATAATAATATATCCTTTTGGAGACGATCTTGAATACTTATCGTTATATTACTTTTTGTGTACATTTGCACATTGACACTAATAGCATTAGAAAATCGACAAAAAATTTTTTGCGCCGTTGCCGGAGATTGGTGCTTATTGTGTTTTGTGAAATCGATTTTAGTTGGTACAATGGAGTTCTTTGCCACCAGACTCCATCACCACATGGAATGATTTGGCTGACAAAATTTTGATGAAATATTTCCCACCAACAAAGAATGCAAAGTTGAAGAATGAGATCACATCTTTCCATCAACTTGAAGATGAAAGCTTGTATGATGCATGAGAAAGATTCAAGGAGTTACTCAGGAGATGCCCTCATCATGGCATTCCTTATTGCATACAATTGGAAACTTTCTATAATGGGTTGAACTCAAGCACTAGGGGCTTTATTGTCTAACTCATATAATGAGGCTTATGAAATTTTGGAAAGGATAGCCAACAATAGCTATCAATGGCCATCAACTAAACAAGCCACAGCGAGAGGAGCAGCAGGAGTACTCAATGTGGATGCACTGACAACATTATCAGCCCAAGTAACCTCATTGACAAATATGGTAAAAGCAACGACCACTGCTCCAGCAACAGTTAACCAAGTTGCTGAAGTCTCTTGTGTTTATTTTGGAGAGGGACATCTATTTGATAATTGTCCTAGGAATTCAGCTTCAGTCAATTATGTGGGCAATTTTAATAAACAAAATCAAAGCAATCCATTTTCAAACACCTATAACCTTTGATGGAGACATCACCCAAATTTTTCATGAAGCAATCAGAATCAGCATGTTGCAGCATCCAGTGGACATAACAGACCTGCTCAGCCACCTAGTTTATTACCAACAATTTTAAGGGTAAAGAAACACCAGTAATGATCAATTTACTTCCCTTGAAACTCTGATTAAGGAGTATATTATAAAGATTGAAGTAGTGGTCTAAAGTCAAGCTGTATTTTTAAGAAACTTAGAGAATAAGATTGGATAGCTTGCTACAGCATTGAGCAACATACCTCAGGACAATTTACTAAACAATACAGAGGATCCAAAGAGAGAAGGAAAAGAGTATTGTAAGGGGATTAACTTAAGGTCTGGAAAAGATGTTCATATTATTGTTAAAGTACCAAAAAGAAGAGTGGAACCTAATTCAACCCAAGGGGAAACTCAAATTGAAGAAGAGACACAACAACCCATTTTCCAGCACACTGGTGAGAGTTGCCAAGCTATAGCAACTGCAGAAAAACATGATTCAGTGCTTGTTGAGGAAGAAGCTGCAGCACCAACAATAACATACCATAATAGAGCAAGAGAAAAGTAATTTGTACAGTCTGCTGCAGTACAACAATTTACACATCCACCACCCTTCCCATAAAGATTTCAGAAGCGAAAGCAAGATAAGCAGTTCAGTAAATTCTTGGAAGTATTGAAACAACTGCATATGAACATTCCTTTTGTGGAATCATTGGAACAAATGCCAAATTATGTAAAGTTTTGGAAATGTATATTGGCAAGGAAAATGAAGCTTGGAGAATTCGAAATAGTTGCTCTAACACAAGAATGCAGCCATATACTTCACAGTAAAATGCCTCAGAAGTTGAAGGATCCAAGAAGTTTCACAATCCCTTGTTCCATAGGAACTAAATACAGTGGCAACACACTTTATGATTTGGGAGCAAGCGTCAATCTTATGCCATTATCATAATTCAAGCAATTGGGAGTTGGAGAAGTCAGAACAATTGTTAACATAAATATGTTAATAATATTGATTTTGATGATAACAAATTTTAAATATATTTTGACAAAAATATTGGAGGTATTTCTTAACAAACGAAAACTCTTTTAATCATTGCCTTATTTCTTCATAAAAGATGGTTTTTCAAATTAGAAAGATATTCTCGGCAAAAACTTGTTTAAAATTGCAATTCTGGTTATAAACGGTGAACCGTTTATTTTAAACGGTTAACCGATTATAGGCAGAGAGTAACACATTTCCTAAACCTCTAACCGTTTATGGAAAAAGATGGTTACTGGAAATTAACGGTAAACCGTTTGCTTTTAAACGGTTAACCGATTATCACCAGAGAGCAACATATTTGCCTAAGCTCTAGCCGTTTATGTTTAACGGAAAACACCCAAGATGGGAAGGCTACTGGAAACTAACGGTGAACCGTTTATTTTAAACGGTGAACCGATAATGTCCAGTATTGAAGGTTGTCCTCCTCTGACATTGATTAACGAAAACTGATAAGGCTAAATTGTTGTGCAGGTTACTGGAGCCAAACGGCAAACCGTTTATTTTAAACGGTCAACCGATAACACCCAGAGAAGCCACTTTATGCAAACCCTTAACCGCTAAATGAAAACGGATTAACTGATGTTCATTGTGCAGGTTACTGGAGACAAACGGCTAACCGTTTATTTCAAACGGTTAACCGATAATATCCAGATACGTTACTTCACGCAAGTCCTTAACCGTTTAGCGTAAACGGATAACCAATGTTCATCTTACAGGTCTCTGGAAGTTAACGGTGAAAGGGCAATCCTAAACGGCAAACCGTTTATTTGAAATCTGGCCCAACGGTAACTTTGACCAGCCTAAACGGTTAACCGTTAATGGCTAACGGCGAACCGTTTTCTGTCCGACAGTTTGTAACGGCTAGATTTTCGGCTCCAAATATAAATAAGCTCATTCAAATTCAAAGGAGGTTGATCACAACGCTATCACTGAGCATATATCCGAGAATACAATCTTCATAGAGCTTGAAACACATTTTCTTTTCATCTATTCACACATTGGGCATTGATTTGTAATCTTAGATATTGTGTGAGAGAAAAACAAATTTGTAATCTTTTACTTTGAGTGATTGTAAGTGTGGGGATACACTTGGGTTAAGAGATTGGGGATAATCTCTTGTTGTAAAGGTCCATTGACACCTTGGAAGTCAAGTGTAAGCATTTGAAGCCTTGAAGGCTTGCTTAGTGGAATCCTCAAGCCCGGAAAGCTTGGAGGCGTGGACGTAGGCGAGGTTGGCCGAACCACGTAAAAATCTCGGTGTTTGAATCTCTCTTCCCTTATCTTTTTATATTGTGATCATCTTAATTGTTATTGATTTTGCATTTAATTTATAATTGCATTAAGATTTTCTTTAATATATTGAATAATTTTTAGAATCCCAATTCACCCCCCCTCTTGGGTTGCATACTTGTATTTCACCACAGTGACATTGCAAATGTGCTGACAGATCTCATGTTTATCCTGAAGGCAAGATTGAAGATGTGCTGGTTAAAGTGGATAAATTCTTTTTCCTAGTGGATTTCATAGTGTTGGACTTTAAGGCAAATAAAGAAGTACCAATTATTCTAGGCAGACCCTTTTTAGCCACATGATTTTCAAACTTATCACAATTACAACATTAACACCTATATTGACAGGATTTTCAGATCCTATTACAACACTTTCATGAAATGACTGACCACCTGACCCGGTGTGCACCTCAAACTCAATGACAGGACAACTATTGATAAAAAAAACTCCTCGAAAACCGAATACAATTCACTATCGTTTGAAATTAGCTTCCTCTGCCTACTTGTAGTCCATGGCAATACAACAGAAATTTCAATCAAATCCATTTCACTGTGTCCATGCTTAACCATGACATCTTGAATCTCAAGAAACAACCTAATAATCTTATATTCCTTATGGTTCCCTATATCCTATCGCATACATCACCCCATTAATTTTAACCGAAAAAAAGGTAACATGGCTACCTGCATCAATTTTAAACAAAAAGTATTGCATCAAAAAAGGATAAACCAATATAATTTTATTTAGCAAACAACAAAAAAACTCAACCTAAATGAAATATACATGTAATTCGGCTAAAAAAAGTACAAAAGCAAATTCAATCTAATACATATAAAAATATAAACTAAAAAGAAAAAATAGCCCAGCAAAAAGAAAGAAAGTAGTGAATATAATGAATTTAGTCTAATAGATAGAAAAATTATCACTCATAAGAACACATAGAATTCAATTTTACATGAAGAAAGAAGCAAATACAATGAATTCAATCTTATTAATATAACGATACCAAATGGTTGAAATGAATACAGGTATAAATATGGTGTATTTGGTCTAACAATTACATAAAGTGCAAATTAAAAACAACAAATTAACAAAATACAACATTGAACAAAAAAAAGAATCCACCAATAATTAAACACAGTTTGTCATTTTTAAAAAATAGACTCGAAAAACCTAATTTTTCACAACGATCACTCAATATGGAAAACATTTTATCAGAAAATGCTTGCAAAAATCACTAAAAAAAATGGAAAATTTACAGTAATAACCAAAAAAATTTTGCTTTTTTTCATCTTAACCCCCCAAAAATATTTCTATCAACATTAGCCATTAAACAACATTTGAGTCCAAAATACCCCTCCCTCATCTCTCCCCCAACACTCCCTTTCACTCATCTCTCCCAAACCGATCCAAGTCCCATCATCGGCGGCGACATCAACCCTCATCGGCGGCGGCCTCATCTCTCACCGGCATCGGATCTACGATCTACAACCTTGAACAAAACCTAGGTTAGTCATTTTTCTTATTTTCATTAATTTAAAATGAGATTTTAGAATAATAATAGTTATACCTTGAGAATAATAGTGGTGGTGATGATGTTTGTGGTGGTTGGTGGTGTTTGGGAGTATTGTTTTCGATTTTGGAGTGATTGCGCTTAATTTTGGGGGTGGGGAGGGAGGTGGGAAGGGTGCGCGCGCGCGCCCATCGCTGGGCAGCAGCGCGCGCCCATGCGCGGCACGCTGTCGCACCAACGCTGGTGCGACAGGCGCCTGTCGCACCAAAAATTAGAGTGTTTTTTTTTTTTAACTAGTCAATTTTTTTTCCTGTAAACGTAATGTAATAATTTTATAAATATTGCAGATACATGGCGAAATCAGAATCACCGGATATTGAAGTAGGCAAGATGTATTTTAGTTATGCCGATCACTTTCCTGGTCGAATTTCTAGCATGTGTAAGTTATCTTCGGTCATAAAAGCCATCGAGGAAAAATTAACAAAGCGGCAGTTGAGTATGTTCAAAAAGGATATATTTGGGCATTTCTTGGAGTGTCGTAGTTTTCCATTTAGTGGGGTAATTTTGCACAATCTTTTACTGAGGCAAGTGGCCCATGAAGAAGATAGCCGTGAGGATCAATTATGGTTTCAAATTGGTGAGCATTTGATTCGCTTGTCAATTGTCGAATGGTGCTTGGTTACTGGACTTTCATTTGGTGTTGATACCAATCAAAAAAATGATGAAATGGAGCAGAGGCTACGGAATACATATTTTGGTGGTGTGCATCGTAAGATTAATGTGAAGGAATTCGATGCAATATTTAAGGAGTTGAAATTCGAGGAAATGGACGATATGGACGCATTAAAGATTGCGCTGTTTTATTTTGCGGACCGAGTACTAAATGCAAGAAAAAATCACTGTCAAATCAATTTCGATTGGCTTGACGAAGTTGATGATATACAGTACTTCCGAAAGCATAGGAATGCATCCAAAATTAGCTACGTCGGATGCCATATGTAACACAACCCTCACCATTTCATCATCAAATATATCTATGGGCAGTGCACATACACGATATAATGTGTTACTAGACCTCAAAGTTGTCTTCATTGTGATACTATATTCATTAGGATTAATTTGTAACACATCGTATACTCTTGCCAATAACTGATCAAAAAGACAATTTTTTCCAACCAAAAAAGCTCTATTTTTACCATTGACATACTCCATACGCCCATCCTCTAATGTCTCCCAGCAACCATCATAACACAATTCAAGTACAACTGAATCCATTAAGCCTGAAATTATAAAAAAATAAATTATTTCAGCCTATCAAATTAATAGTTAATTATAATGAATCTGACTTTTGGTGCGACAGGCTGACTGTCGCTCCAAGTTTTGGTGCAAAAGGGAGCCTGTCGCTCCAAGTTTTGGTGCGACAGGCACTTGTCGCACCAGGCCTTGGTGCGACAGGGCCTGTCGCACCAGGCCTAGTGCGACAGGGAGCCTGTCGCTCCAAGTTTTGGTGCGAAAGGGAGTCTGTCGCTCCAAGTTTTGGTGCGACAGGTGCCTGTCGCACCAAACTTGGTGCGACAGACAACCTGTTGCCAGGTTCACCCACGAAATCATCCGCAGTTCAGTCAAACTCACGAGTAAGAAAATAACTCATACCACTATGTGATGCCGATTAGTGTTGGATCCGAATAAATTATGATCAGAGTTCACTTTTTATCGTTGCCTTTTGCCGTTGTCGTTGGTTGATGATTCAAGAGTGGAAGCTACCTTTGTTTGACGAAAGGGGACAAAGAATGTTGCTTTTGGTTTGTAAAGAAGGGTAATTTGGGGAGAATAGCATGTGTTTGGCTAATGTTGATAGAAAAAAGTTGAGAGGGTTAATTGTGAAAATAACAAAAATTGTATGGTTATTTTTGTAAATTTCCCAAAAAAAATAGAGTTACTAACTTTTAAACTCAGGTTCTCTCCAGTACTTGAACTCAATCAATGCTACCAAAGCTTTGGTCAAAATCACAGTAGATTTATACAATATTTTTTGCACCATCCCACGTTCTCTCGATCTCTCCTCTCACACGAAGAATATGGCAGTTTCTGTAGGTTTTTTTTTTTTCATTTGAAAGAACTGATCCTTAACTTAATCAGGTTAATTGAGTTTACTTTAAACTATTTCCACCTGTCAAAAATAAAGAGTGAGAAACGACTCAATTGTTGTTTTACTAAAATGTCCTCAACGTTGTTAATATTTTTAACTGAGCAATTAAGTTAAGCACTTGAATGACATTAGCTTGTACTTGAAAGAATTTAATTGATTCATTTAGTAAACTTCTGGTCTCTGATTTTTTTTTTTTCTAGAACTAATGAGGACTCAATTAAAAATTACCCATTAATCTATTACTAGTAAACAAAACAAAAACTTGCAAACATAACATAAAACTAGTAAATCATCAACAATTGTAAAATAAAACATAAATTTTGGAAATGAAACATAAGAATTGTAAAAGGAAGGTAAAATAAGTAAATTACTATAAAACTTATAAATTGATGTATTACTTGTAAATAAAATGAAAACTTAAGTATAATATAAAAAAAGTAAATCAACATTAAATGCAAAATAAAACATAAAGTTTGTAGATTATGCATAAAACTTATGAATAAAAGGCAAAATAAATAAATTAATATAAGAGTTATTGTCAGAAACAAAAGTTTACAATTTTAAAATAAAAACTCGTTATAATGTTTATTACCTTATATATTTATTATTTTTTAATTTAAATATAACAATGGTAGTTTTGTATTTCTATAATACATGTGATGTTTAATTACGGATGAAATTTTTGCTCAAAATCGGATTTTGAAAAAAATATTATTTTAATATCTTTCATAGTTGTTGTAAGATGAGGTTATTTTACATCTTTCTACACTTCTTCAACAACAACCTTAAATGGTCTCCAAATACAAATAAAAAGTTTGAAACTACATAAAGTATACATAATATTCAAAATTAGATCTAATTTTATTGATATCTCTTTCTTTTTTTTACTTGATCCACATCAAGATAAATAATTGCACGTAATCAAGATGTGTAATAAATAGATATCATTTTAGAAAATGGGAAAAAAATGTATACAAATGTCCTAGACTAAATATAGAATTTATGGTAACCAATTCAATTAAACTTATTCCACTTTTTTTTAGTATAATTTTTTTGTTTAATTAATGAATTTTTTTTGTTTAATTAAAGAATTTTTTTTTTGTAAATGAATAAAATATTTTTCACTAAAATTATGTAGAAACAATGTTAATTTTTTAAATAATTAATAATCTTTTATGAATTTATTGGTTTTACTTTACATTTTATATTTATCATGGTATTGATGCCGTAAATTTCATTACGGCTTTATCTATAAAATTTTCTTTGAAATAGTTAATAGAATCCACAATCCAATTCTTACTACTTAACTTAATTGATAAATTATTTTAATTGCCAACGGCTATGCAGCTTTGTTTGAATAAAGCCCTTTTGCATGGTTCCAGTACGTGGAAATTTGTCACAGAAATTTTGTAACTTAATTGATATGAAGATTTGTTTAATATTATCAAGTGAATTATTAATAATGATTAAAACTTATTATCATACTCAAGTATACATTAGCAAGAAATTTTGTACGAACATCTGCAATTGAGCCTGACCCATAAAAATTGTTAACTGTATATTTTTTAAGTTATATTAATTATTGGTTAATTAGACACTGATCTGCATGGACCCTCATGGATAAGTCTCTCGTTAATGCGCTCTGTAGTTGCACGAAAAATCCATGCAGAGTTTACAAAACACAATAGTCATCAATTTCAAACGTCAAAATCATCACCAAAGGAACGTAAAAAGTCAACGCAAGATAAGACCGTCTTGGGAAGTATATTAATTTTATTATACGAAAGAGGTCTCGCATTTGCATGCATAAAGGTTGAAAATTACAAATGACACACCAGAGATTTGATTGACACACACAGCAACAATCCATATGCATGAAAATGACAAGAACTTTTCTGTTTCTACGTGTGGCAGTTTATTTTTCTTAAAAAACAAAGATAAAAGAGAATAAAGCGCAGCAACTCGATTGATCGCTATCTTGCTCCAAGTAAGCTTTCCATCAAACCCTTGCTTTCTTTATTCGGATACCATTCGCCTCTCCTACAAGAACAAATTAATCAATCTCTTTTATTTGTCACTTAATCAATAGGAACGCAATTAAACAGAACAAGGTGCTTAAAATTGAAATGCTTAATGTAATTCTGAACTACTAGTCTTTACATGTACAGTTTTAAAAATAAATGAGATTACCATAAAAGCATGAGCTACCGTAAAAGCATGAGCTATTCATGGCCGCTTTCTAGTAGTAGTAAGGAGGAGGGGGAGATGCATAGACGTAAGGGTGAGGTGGTGGTGGGGACTTGGGGACAGGAGGTGGCGGGGAATAGGAAATTGGAGTTGGTGCCGGAGCAGGCACGTAGGCTGGTGGAGGAGGTGGAGGGGGCATGTAAACCGGGGGTGGTGGTGGAGAATTGTGAACCGGTGGCGGGGGTGGTGGGGACTTGGGGACAGGAGGTGGCGGCGAATAGGAAATTGGAGTTGGTGCCGGAGCAGGCACGTAGACTGGTGGAGGAGGTGGCGGGGGCATGTAAACCGGGGGTGGTGGTGGAGAATTGTGAACCGGTGGCGGGGGTGGTGGAGACTTGCACTTGGGAGGGGGAGGAGATGTGTAGTAGTATTTGTTTGCGGAGGCTTCTAACGGCAAGTAGCTAAGAGAGACTGATATTACCAAAACAGTGGCAAAGAGGCAGCCCATTTGAGACCCCATCGTTCAATAAAGTGGAGTTTCACTTGTGCTATAAGCAAAGCTCGTTCCCCTCCTTATATACACTTCCTTTTTACCTTCTCTACCAAACTTCTCATATTTAACCTTGACGTTAAACAATTTTATGTATGGAAAGGATGTCATCAAGTGGGACCAATTTGACTAAATTTAAAATTTTTATGATTTTGTTTAGTGGCCAGCTGTTGGCAAAGCAGGGAATAAAGTAATTAACAGTCCCAGAGTCACGATCCTGTTAAAGATATGGCTTTTTTTTTTTTTTAATCAATGTAATAATTTGCGCAGGGAGTCTTTGTGATTTATTTCAATAACATTATTCTTCATGAAGAGCTTGAAAACATGTACTTAATTACCTAACTTATCATGAATGTTTTGGCCTTGGATCCAGGCGGCGAGACTTATTTTCAACTTCATTTCATTTATTTATTTATTTTCACGTCGCAGCTAATTAATTGTTTTAATTCCTCCAAAAACAAGTAGCTAGCGATATATTTAACATAGCTTTAATTTAAATTTCTTATGAATTCCTTTTAATGCTCTTATCTCACGGTGAAATTAATTTTCTCCTCGGACGTAGCGGAAGCAAAACACTAGATATCGTTCAAGTACTGGATCAAGTCAATGCGATTAAGTTACGCTCTAATCAAAGTGTGATTAAACTCAAATGAATTTTTAATACTGCGTTAAGCAAGGCTAGATGATGCTCTAATCAAACAACTTTAAAAGAGGGGTTTTTAATAGATAATACAAAAGGAAATTATAAAAGAGGGGTTTTTAATTGAATAACTGAAGTTGAAGTTATAAAGTAATAACAAGATCTCTTTATTTATAATACAGTAAATATATTTTCCTAAGTTAACTTAAAAAGAGAAAGTAAATTATAATTATAACAGAAATAAAAAAAACTAAGACAGACTTTAATTACAAAAGAAAATATCAGAAGACCTAAAAAATTAAAATTTTAAAATCCTAAAATAACGTTCTACATCATTAACAAGCATAGAAAACAACCCAGTCATTATGTATTAACTAATTAGTTTAATTTGATTCGTTGTCGTTGATAGCTTGTGGATCTTTGAATATTCAACATCAACCAACACGTTAAGGACCTGTACATATAATTGAACAAAGTATGAAATTGTAAAATTAACCCTAAATACAAAAACAAAATTCATATTTTAAAACATAAAATTTGTATGTAAAAAAATTATGACGCAACAATTAATTTACAAAATAAAAAGCAATACACTAGTCCCATAATTAGTGCCACAAGGACCTTTTTGCAATATATGCAAAATTTCTGTGAAATTGTATAATTTATATAATTCAAGGATTTTACCTTCTATTTTTGTTTAATTGATTTTGAATAACTGGATGATTTCTTCTTCCATCTCTTCTACATATGTTTTTTAAACTTTTTAAAGTTTTATTATAATATTATGAAGATCTGAATGATTATTAAATTTATAAAGATTTATAAAATCTGAATATACTATAGCACCGACATTTATAATTTATTGTCTCTCTTGAGACATAAACTAGATTTTTTCTTCCAACATATATATCCATGTGTCCAATCTATTTTTCCAACCAATGTACATGCCATCAATGCTTTCACATAGATATTATAATCTAAATTGAGCATTCTCAATCAAAAATTTCACATCACTATTATTGTTATTATTAATCAATAGACTTATTATGGACGGTTTAGAGTCCTGTTATTTATTTTGTATCAATCTTGAATTATTTTAAGACCGGTTAAAATAGATTCTATTAATACTGTTATATTTTCTTCCTTAAATGTGTCATATATTTCATTGTTATCTTCAAAGTTTATTCTCTCCATATCTCTCTTCAAGTGTTTCCTTGCAATTAATCGAGTTTTAACAATTTTCATTGTATAAATAACTTGATATTCCTTACTAAAAGCTAGATTATCTATGGCATCTGGAAATTTGGCGACTGATCTTTCCATGTTTTATGAAAATTGAGTTACTATTATCACTCTATATCTTATAAGATTTAAAAAATAATCAAGGCCTAACTGTTAACATGCAGATGTTCATTATATTGATTTTGATGATAAAAAATTTTAAATGTTTTTAATTAAAATGTTGGAGTTTTCATTAATAAACAATTTCTCAAAAGTCGTATAATCTTTCTAAATGTGTTCATGAAATATGGATAATCGTTAACTTTAACCGAAAAATCATTCCCTGCGAAATTTGGTTAAAACTGTGATTCTGGAAGTAAACGGTGAACCGTTAACTTCAAACAACCAACCGATAATTTCCAGAATGTCATTCCATGCTGACCTTCAACCGTTTAGGAAGAACGGATAGCAGAAATTTGTTTTACAGGTTTATGGAAATTAACGGCAAACTGATAGTGTCAAAAGATCAACCGTTTATTTGAAATTCAACTCAACGGTCACATGGACCAGTCAAAACGGCTAACCGATAACGGTTAACGGGATCCAATTTCGGGAAAAAATCAACAATGGCTATTTTTCAACTCCAACTATAAATAAGTTCAATCAAATTCAAACAAAAGTTGATCACAACGTTATCATTGAGCTTATAATCGAGAATACAACATTCATTGAGCTTCAAATCCATTCTTGTTCATTTATTCCACTACAAGAAAATAGGTAATAGATGACGGAAAATAACTGTCATAAAAAGGGGTGCGTGACAGACAATCTATCCGTCAACTATGTCACTGTCATTAATTTATGACAAAAAATTTTTCCATCATGAATTTATGATAGTTTTTAATAGTCATATATATGTCACACTATTTTAGTGGGAATTTCAAAATTATTTGAATTTTTGGCATTTTTGTAAATTTGTTGGCGGGAAAATGGTTATTATTTCAATTAATAATATTTAAAAATATTATTATATTCCGTCAAAAAATATTATTATTTTTTATTTTGATTTTAGATTATTCTTTCTTAAATTGCATTATTATTATTATTATTATTATTATTGAATTTTGGTTATTCTTATTTGAATTGTATTATTATTATTATTTCTTCAAATTTACAAATTCTACACATTTGTTTTCAGAAAATCTAATGATAATATTTAAAAAATAAATAACAAAATACCTGAAATTTAATATATATTAAAACAAGTTTAATCATATACAAACTATATTGTTGAAGTATTTTCAAATTACATTGATCCCAAAATAAACTACAATTTCACCAGCCGCAAAATACTTGCACCAAAAATCAAAGTCCGCCAAAACCACAGCTAAAATCTTGATGCAGCAACAAAATCCAAATTGATAGTACCTGAAAACAAACATAACACAGATAACAAACTATGGAACTTTAATAGTCTTTAATGCCACCGTGCCAGAATATTTCATCCAAATTAAATTAAGATGCACAATCTATTTTGAGAGGATGAACAAATTATTCTATGAATCCAATCTATAGAAGCCCTACCTTATGCTGCTCTAAACCACACCAAGGTTCAACATTGATTAAACTTTTATCACAACCAATTGTGCATGATATAAAGGAACAAGTTTGACAACATAATGCAAATAAAGCTAACTCTTAATATAAATAAGGCTAAGTCAATGAGAAGTTTTTATCATCTTGGTATAGACACTTTATTGAAATTTGTTACAGAGGATAATTTATTTACATAATCTAATAGAGAAGCTTGTGCCGACTACAATTATTTATATAAAAGCTAGATGAAAGCTAGACAGAATGAGTTCTAGGTAATTATAGACAACAAGTATTATTGCAGCATTTTGCTAAATTAGAACAAAAATTCACCTTTGTACAATTATGCCTAGACTTGAAACAAGAGCATGCATTGTGCAGGTATGAAGGTCACATGCATTCGCCATAGTCTTGACAAGTGACCTCTTCAAAGCAAATGTAGCTGGGACGTTTCGGGGGACATGACACACAATTCATTGAATTTCATTTTAACATGCAATTTTTCAAAAAGAAAGTAAGTTTGATCAGTGAAACTCAAACAAACAAAAGATCACATGTTGCATTTAGTTTTGGGAAATTTAAAATTCATTGAAAGACTAGAAAGCCAATTAGGGGCATGGATGCCTTGCTAAATATGCTAGTTATTTTTAAAAGGTTACAGCCTAAAATGCAGGCTTATAGCTAATAAAGTTAAAGCTAAAGCTACTTTAATTCATATGGAAAATAAATAATTTTCATGTTTATGTCTGACAAGAAAGCGAAAGAGAGAGTATAGACCAAATAATATAAGGCTTGAAGTTTCTAGTTAGCATATTACTAAATATAATGCTGCAGAAATTTTATTTACCTCTAAAGTACTTCTTGACATGGCCAATATCATATTTGCCTACAGCTCCAACTGACTCAATCTCCATCATACTCTTCCTTTGTGTTGTCATATGATGAGTTGCACCCTGAGAACAAGTAAAAGAAGATATAGTCCCTTTTGAAGGGCAGACCTTGTTGGTTAATAGAGATGTGAGGATTTGTATACTGAGCAAGCAACGACCTGGAAATTACCTTTCAATATCTATAATAGCACCATTTCTCAAAGGTAAAAAGACATTGATTGTATCCTTGAATTCACTCTCATAGCTTTCATCTTTCTTCCTATAATAGACAGAAACCAATAATCACTTGTCGATGATTAAGCAAAATATAACTACTTCCATTTAGCATAGAGATCAACCCATTAGTTTAGGGATATTGACAGAGGAAGGGAACCACAATTTAATGCCTCTTGCACCAACAACAGCACCCGAGTAGAACCTATTGAATTTTTTTAAGATATAAGAATAAACTTCAAATTACAAATAAGGGTCAAAAGGATGAAATTGAAGATTAACAAGATGAAACAGAGACACAGGCATATGGAAATAACTAACATGTAATGACCACAGATTAAACCTTGGTTGATTCCACCAATTACCAAAAAGATCATATTCCACTGAAACTATAAAAAATGCTTAAGAGTTAAAATCTAAATGTAAAATCACAAATAACAGTAATTTTTTACTACCCGTAAAGAAAATGGTCCCTAGATAGTGCTAATGACACATAATCCATATGCGTCCCTAAGTAACAAGAACCATTAGTAAAGGTTGTATTACTATCATCAAGCATAACTATACTGTATTAGATTTACACATCAAAGGGGTATACAATACAAGCATCTCTTACAACTGATAAAAGTTAATAATAAGAAACAAAAAGAATAAAATTCATCATTTTCTAAGAAAACTCATAGCTATATTCCTCTTACAGATTACAGAACCTTACAAGAATAGTTAACTACTAGATGCAGCTTAGTTTCTTCATCCTAAGTCAAATTCTTATTGAGTTAACCCAGCAACTCATAATCCAACTCTCACCTTCGTGCCTCTTTGGTCAAATCAGAAAAGACCTGCAAAAATTAATCAATTAATTATAGTTGCATTGATTCCAATTTTAAAGCTAATCAATTTTAGAAATCTACTAACTTATTTTCCTTACATTTTAGAATAAAAATAAAATAACAAAAACTAATCAAACAAGCAAAAGCAAACCAACCTGACGGGCAGCCAATACATTGAAGCCACTAGGATTTCTTTGCAAATCTTTTATCAAAGCAAAAGCAACCTTCTCATCTCCCTTGCTTGGCTCCCTTTCTTAAAAATTAGAAGTCTATTTGCTATCAACAACGTTCGTAGGCACGGCAACAACAAGCGTTCTTTGAGAGAGCGATTTACAGTTATTGAGGCTGCGATTGTGGTTTTTTGCTGTAACTTCATTCATGGTGGCTGTAGATGTGAGCATTTACCTAGGTCGATTGAGAGTGGCTGTGGGCTTATGTGGATTAACGGTGGCTGTGAGGACTCTAGGGTTTCAAGTGGTTTTGTGAGAGAAGAGTTCAGTGAGAGAGTGTGTGGTGGCCTCAACACTTAGAAAAAAAGATCGAGTTCGAGGGTATCTTTTTAATTTAAACTCTTTATGTTTATTTTTAATAGGTTTATTTTTAATTTATAATAAAAAATTCATAATATTTAATATTTTAAATTTATGAGCAAAACGTGGTCGTTCTAATTTACGTGAAAACGACGACATTTCTTGAGTTATATAATATTTTATTTTAAATAACACCCAAAATTTTATTCAAAGAAGCGCCAAAATCAAGTCAACATTAAAATTCTATTATGAGTTCTTGACGTAATATATTCTATCACAATGTCGTCACATATTCTTAACATAATTTATTTCTATCACAAGTCTGTCATGAACACTTGATTGACACAAAATCTATCACGATTCTATCATACTTTTATGACCTCTCATAATCTGTCACAAAGTGTCTGTCATCTATTGCCAGTTTTCTTGTAGTGTTCACACATTAAGCGTTGATTTGTAATCTTATATATTGTGTGAGAGAAAAAATACATTTGTAATCTTTATTTTGACTAATTGTAAATGTTGGGATACACTTGGGTTAAGAGATTGGGGATAATCTCTAGATGTAAAGGTTGATTGACACCTAAGAAGTCAATTGTAAGTGTTCTTGAAGCCTTGAAGAATTGACTAGTGGAATGCCCAAGCTCGGTGTGCTTGGAGGCGTGGATGTAGGCAAGGTTGGCCGAACCACGTAAAAATATCTGTGTTTGAATTTCTCTTCCCTTATCTTTTTATATTTTGGTTGATTTATTTATTATTGCTTTAAATTCATTTAAGATTTGCATTAAGTTTTGTTTAAGAATTGCATAATTTTTAGAAACTCAATTCACCCACCTCTTGGGTTGCTTAGATATTATTTCACTAACATGTCTCTGTTTGTGCAAAATATAATAAGGTAATTTAGAGTACTAGCCAGAGTACTCTTCCTCAAAATTCTAGAATAGGTTCGCTAGTTCCATGAGCCCATAGATTGGCCCATGCTCAGCACTGTTATAGCTCCACACATCATGCAAGATCACTCCCGCAACTATTCCACACGACCTAAAGCAACACATTGCAGACTAGCCCAATAAGAACTGCCTTAGTTCATTAGTTTAATAATTTGTTTTAATTCTAATTTATAATAAGAATGGCACTGATAAAATTACTGTACCAATTCCTATAATAATATATCCTTTTGGAGACGATCTTGAATACTTATCGTTATATTACTTTTTGTGTACATTTGCACATTGACACTAATAGCATTAGAAAATCGACAAAAAATTTTTTGCGCCGTTGCCGGAGATTGGTGCTTATTGTGTTTTGTGAAATCGATTTTAGTTGGTACAATGGAGTTCTTTGCCACCAGACTCCATCACCACATGGAATGATTTGGCTGACAAAATTTTGATGAAATATTTCCCACCAACAAAGAATGCAAAGTTGAAGAATGAGATCACATCTTTCCATCAACTTGAAGATGAAAGCTTGTATGATGCATGAGAAAGATTCAAGGAGTTACTCAGGAGATGCCCTCATCATGGTATTCCTTATTGCATACAATTGGAAACTTTCTATAATGGGTTGAACTCAAGCACTAGGGGCTTTATTGTCTAACTCATATAATGAGGCTTATGAAATTTTGGAAAGGATAGCCAACAATAGCTATCAATGGCCATCAACTAAACAAGCCACAGCGAGAGGAGCAGCAGGAGTACTCAATGTGGATGCACTGACAACATTATCAGCCCAAGTAACCTCATTGACAAATATGGTAAAAGCAACGACCACTGCTCCAGCAACAGTTAACCAAGTTGCTGAAGTCTCTTGTGTTTATTTTGGAGAGGGACATCTATTTGATAATTGTCCTAGGAATTCAGCTTCAGTCAATTATGTGGGCAATTTTAATAAACAAAATCAAAGCAATCCATTTTCAAACACCTATAACCTTTGATGGAGACATCACCCAAATTTTTCATGAAGCAATCAGAATCAGCATGTTGCAGCATCCAGTGGACATAACAGACCTGCTCAGCCACCTAGTTTATTACCAACAATTTTAAGGGTAAAGAAACACCAGTAATGATCAATTTACTTCCCTTGAAACTCTGATTAAGGAGTATATTATAAAGATTGAAGTAGTGGTCTAAAGTCAAGCTGTATTTTTAAGAAACTTAGAGAATAAGATTGGATAGCTTGCTACAGCATTGAGCAACATACCTCAGGACAATTTACTAAACAATACAGAGGATCCAAAGAGAGAAGGAAAAGAGTATTGTAAGGGGATTAACTTAAGGTCTGGAAAAGATGTTCATATTCTTGTTAAAGTACCAAAAAGAAGAGTGGAACCTAATTCAACCCAAGGGGAAACTCAAATTGAAGAAGAGACACAACAACCCATTTTCCAGCACACTGGTGAGAGTTGCCAAGCTATAGCAACTGCAGAAAAACATGATTCAGTGCTTGTTGAGGAAGAAGCTGCAGCACCAACAATAACATACCATAATAGAGCAAGAGAAAAGTAATTTGTACAGTCTGCTGCAGTACAACAATTTACACATCCACCACCCTTCCCATAAAGATTTCAGAAGCGAAAGCAAGATAAGCAGTTCAGTAAATTCTTGGAAGTATTGAAACAACTGCATATGAACATTCCTTTTGTGGAATCATTGGAACAAATGCCAAATTATGTAAAGTTTTGGAAATGTATATTGGCAAGGAAAATGAAGCTTGGAGAATTCGAAATAGTTGCTCTAACACAAGAATGCAGCCATATACTTCACAGTAAAATGCCTCAGAAGTTGAAGGATCCAAGAAGTTTCACAATCCCTTGTTCCATAGGAACTAAATACAGTGGCAAGACACTTTATGATTTGGGAGCAAGCGTCAATCTTATGCCATTATCATAATTCAAGCAATTGGGAGTTGGAGAAGTCAGAACAACCACAGTGACATTGCAAATGTGCTGACATATCTCATGTTTATCCTGAAGGCAAGATTGAAGATGTGCTGGTTAAAGTGGATAAATTCTTTTTCCTAGTGGATTTCATAGTGTTGGACTTTAAGGCAAATAAAGAAGTACCAATTATTCTAGGCAGACCCTTTTTAGCCACATGATTTTCAAACTTATCACAATTACAACATTAACACCTATATTGACAGGATTTTCAGATCCTATTACAACACTTTCATGAAATGACTGACCACCTGACCCGGTGTGCACCTCAAACTCAATGACAGGACAACTATTGATAAAAAAAACTCCTCGAAAACCGAATACAATTCACTATCGTTTGAAATTAGCTTCCTCTGCCTACTTGTAGTCCATGGCAATACAACAGAAATTTCAATCAAATCCATTTCACTGTGTCCATGCTTAACCATGACATCTTGAATCTCAAGAAACAACCTAATAATCTTATATTCCTTATGGTTCCCTATATCCTATCGCATACATCACCCCATTAATTTTAACCGAAAAAAAGGTAACATGGCTACCTGCATCAATTTTAAACAAAAAGTATTGCATCAAAAAAGGATAAACCAATATAATTTTATTTAGCAAACAACAAAAAAACTCAACCTAAATGAAATATACATGTAATTCGGCTAAAAAAAGTACAAAAGCAAATTCAATCTAATACATATAAAAATATAAACTAAAAAGAAAAAATAGCCCAGCAAAAAGAAAGAAAGTAGTGAATATAATGAATTTAGTCTAATAGATAGAAAAATTATCACTCATAAGAACACATAGAATTCAATTTTACATGAAGAAAGAAGCAAATACAATGAATTCAATCTTATTAATATAACGATACCAAATGGTTGAAATGAATACAGGTATAAATATGGTGTATTTGGTCTAACAATTACATAAAGTGCAAATTAAAAACAACAAATTAACAAAATACAACATTGAACAAAAAAAAGAATCCACCAATAATTAAACACAGTTTGTCATTTTTAAAAAATAGACTCGAAAAACCTAATTTTTCACAACGATCACTCAATATGGAAAACATTTTATCAGAAAATGCTTGCAAAAATCACTAAAAAAAATGGAAAATTTACAGTAATAACCAAAAAAATTTTGCTTTTTTTCATCTTAACCCCCCAAAAATATTTCTATCAACATTAGCCATTAAACAACATTTGAGTCCAAAATACCCCTCCCTCATCTCTCCCCCAACACTCCCTTTCACTCATCTCTCCCAAACCGATCCAAGTCCCATCATCGGCGACGACATCAACCCTCATCGGCGGCGGCCTCATCTCTCACCGGCATCGGATCTACGATCTACAACCTTGAACAAAACCTAGGTTAGTCATTTTTCTTATTTTCATTAATTTAAAATGAGATTTTAGAATAATAATAGTTATACCTTGAGAATAATAGTGGTGGTGATGATGTTTGTGGTGGTTGGTGGTGTTTGGGAGTATTGTTTTCGATTTTGGAGTGATTGCGCTTAATTTTGGGGGTGGGGAGGGAGGTGGGAAGGGTGCGCGCGCGCGCCCATCGCTGGGCAGCAGCGCGCGCCCATGCGCGGCACGCTGTCGCACCAACGCTGGTGCGACAGGCGCCTGTCGCACCAAAAATTAGAGTGTTTTTTTTTTTAACTAGTCAATTTTTTTTCCTGTAAACGTAATGTAATAATTTTATAAATATTACAGATACATGGCGAAATCAGAATCACCGGATATTGAAGTAGGCAAGATGTATTTTAGTTATGCCGATCACTTTCCTGGTCGAATTTCTAGCATGTGTAAGTTATCTTCGGTCATAAAAGCCATCGAGGAAAAATTAACAAAGCGGCAGTTGAGTATGTTCAAAAAGGATATATTTGGGCATTTCTTGGAGTGTCGTAGTTTTCCATTTAGTGGGGTAATTTTGCACAATCTTTTACTGAGGCAAGTGGCCCATGAAGAAGATAGCCGTGAGGATCAATTATGGTTTCAAATTGGTGAGCATTTGATTCGCTTGTCAATTGTCGAATGGTGCTTGGTTACTGGACTTTCATTTGGTGTTGATACCAATCAAAAAAATGATGAAATGGAGCAGAGGCTACGGAATACATATTTTGGTGGTGTGCATCGTAAGATTAATGTGAAGGAATTCGATGCAATATTTAAGGAGTTGAAATTCGAGGAAATGGACGATATGGACGCATTAAAGATTGCGCTGTTTTATTTTGCGGACCGAGTACTAAATGCAAGAAAAAATCACTGTCAAATCAATTTCGATTGGCTTGACGAAGTTGATGATATACAGTACTTCCGAAAGCATAGGAATGCATCCAAAATTAGCTACGTCGGATGCCATATGTAACACAACCCTCACCATTTCATCATCAAATATATCCATGGGCAGTGCACATACACGATATAATGTGTTACTAGACCTCAAAGTTGTCTTCATTGTGATACTATATTCATTAGGATTAATTTGTAACACATCGTATACTCTTGCCAATAACTGATCAAAAAGACAATTTTTTCCAACCAAAAAAGCTCTATTTTTACCATTGACATACTCCATACGCCCATCCTCTAATGTCTCCCAGCAACCATCATAACACAATTCAAGTACAACTGAATCCATTAAGCCTGAAATTATAAAAAAATAAATTATTTCAGCCTATCAAATTAATAGTTAATTATAATGAATCTGACTTTTGGTGCGACAGGCTGACTGTCGCTCCAAGTTTTGGTGCAAAAGGGAGCCTGTCGCTCCAAGTTTTGGTGCGACAGGGAGCCTGTCGCACCAAAGTTTGGTGCGACAGACAACCTGTTGCCAGGTTCACCCACGAAATCATCCGCAGTTCAGTCAAACTCACGAGTAAGAAAATAACTCATACCACTATGTGATGCCGATTAGTGTTGGATCCGAATAAATTATGATCAGAGTTCACTTTTTATCGTTGCCTTTTGCCGTTGCCGTTGGTTGATGATTCAAGAGTGGAAGCTACCTTTGTTTGACGAAAGGGGAGAAAGAATGTTGCTTTTGGTTTGTAAAGAAGGGTAATTTGGGGAGAATAGCATGTGTTTGGCTAATGTTGATAGAAAAAAGTTGAGAGGGTTAATTGTGAAAATAACAAAAATTATATGGTTATTTTTGTAAATTTCCCAAAAAAAATAGAGTTACTAACTTTTAAACTCAGGTTCTCTCCAGTACTTGAACTCAATCAATGCTACCAAAGCTTTGGTCAAAATCACAGTAGATTTATACAATATTTTTTGCACCATCCCACGTTCTCTCGATCTCTCCTCTCACACGAAGAATATGGCAGTTTCTGTAGGTTTTTTTTTTTTTCATTTGAAAGAACTGATCCTTAACTTAATCAGGTTAATTGAGTTTACTTTAAACTATTTCCACCTGTCAAAAATAAAGAGTGAGAAACGACTCAATTGTTGTTTTACTAAAATGTCCTCAACGTTGTTAATATTTTTAACTGAGCAATTAAGTTAAGCACTTGAATGACATTAGCTTGTACTTGAAAGAATTTAATTGATTCATTTAGTAAACTTCTGGTCTCTGATTTTTTTTTTTCTAGAACTAATGAGGACTCAATTAAAAATTACCCATTAATCTATTACTAGTAAACAAAACAAAAACTTGCAAACATAACATAAAACTAGTAAATCATCAACAATTGTAAAATAAAACATAAATTTTGGAAATGAAACATAAGAATTGTAAAAGGAAGGTAAAATAAGTAAATTACTATAAAACTTATAAATTGATGTATTACTTGTAAATAAAATGAAAACTTAAGTATAATATAAAAAAAGTAAATCAACATTAAATGCAAAATAAAACATAAAGTTTGTAGATTATGCATAAAACTTATGAATAAAAGGCAAAATAAATAAATTAATATAAGAGTTATTGTCAGAAACAAAAGTTTACAATTTTAAAATAAAAACTCGTTATAATGTTTATTACCTTATATATTTATTATTTTTTAATTTAAATATAACAATGGTAGTTTTGCATTTCTATAATACATGTGATGTTTAATTACGGATGAAATTTTTGCTCAAAATCGGATTTTGAAAAAAATATTATTTTAATATCTTTCATAGTTGTTGTAAGATGAGGTTATTTTACATCTTTCTACACTTCTTCAACAACAACCTTAAATGGTCTCCAAATACAAATAAAAAGTTTGAAACTACATAAAGTATACATAATATTCAAAATTAGATCTAATTTTATTGATATCTCTTTCTTTTTTTTACTTGATCCACATCAAGATAAATAATTGCACGTAATCAAGATGTGTAATAAATAGATATCATTTTAGAAAATGGGAAAAAAATGTATACAAATGTCCTAGACTAAATATAGAATTTATGGTAACCAATTCAATTAAACTTATTCCACTTTTTTTAGTATAATTTTTTTGTTTAATTAATGAATTTTTTTTGTTTAATTAAAGAATTTTTTTTTTGTAAATGAATAAAATATTTTTCACTAAAATTATGTAGAAACAATGTTAATTTTTTAAATAATTAATAATCTTTTATGAATTTATTGGTTTTACTTTACATTTTATATTTATCATGGTATTGATGCCGTAAATTTCATTACGGCTTTATCTATAAAATTTTCTTTGAAATAGTTAATAGAATCCACAATCCAATTCTTACTACTTAACTTAATTGATAAATTATTTTAATTGCCAACGGCTATGCAGCTTTGTTTGAATAAAGCCCTTTTGCATGGTTCCAGTACGTGGAAATTTGTCACAGAAATTTTGTAACTTAATTGATATGAAGATTTGTTTAATATTATCAAGTGAATTATTAATAATGATTAAAACTTATTATCATACTCAAGTATACATTAGCAAGAAATTTTGTACGAACATCTGCAATTGAGCCTGACCCATAAAAATTGTTAACTGTATATTTTTTAAGTTATATTAATTATTGGTTAATTAGACACTGATCTGCATGGACCCTCATGGATAAGTCTCTCGTTAATGCGCTCTGTAGTTGCACGAAAAATCCATGCAGAGTTTACAAAACACAATAGTCATCAATTTCAAACGTCAAAATCATCACCAAAGGAACGTAAAAAGTCAACGCAAGATAAGACCGTCTTGGGAAGTATATTAATTTTATTATACGAAAGAGGTCTCGCATTTGCATGCATAAAGGTTGAAAATTACAAATGACACACCAGAGATTTGATTGACACACACAGCAACAATCCATATGCATGAAAATGACAAGAACTTTTCTGTTTCTACGTGTGGCAGTTTATTTTTCTTAAAAAACAAAGATAAAAGAGAATAAAGCGCAGCAACTCGATTGATCGCTATCTTGCTCCAAGTAAGCTTTCCATCAAACCCTTGCTTTCTTTATTCGGATACCATTCGCCTCTCCTACAAGAACAAATTAATCAATCTCTTTTATTTGTCACTTAATCAATAGGAACGCAATTAAACAGAACAAGGTGCTTAAAATTGAAATGCTTAATGTAATTCTGAACTACTAGTCTTTACATGTACAGTTTTAAAAATAAATGAGATTACCATAAAAGCATGAGCTACCGTAAAAGCATGAGCTATTCATGGCCGCTTTCTAGTAGTAGTAAGGAGGAGGGGGAGATGCATAGACGTAAGGGTGAGGTGGTGGTGGGGACTTGGGGACAGGAGGTGGCGGGGAATAGGAAATTGGAGTTGGTGCCGGAGCAGGCACGTAGGCTGGTGGAGGAGGTGGAGGGGGCATGTAAACCGGGGGTGGTGGTGGAGAATTGTGAACCGGTGGCGGGGGTGGTGGGGACTTGGGGACAGGAGGTGGCGGCGAATAGGAAATTGGAGTTGGTGCCGGAGCAGGCACGTAGACTGGTGGAGGAGGTGGCGGGGGCATGTAAACCGGGGGTGGTGGTGGAGAATTGTGAACCGGTGGCGGGGGTGGTGGAGACTTGCACTTGGGAGGGGGAGGAGATGTGTAGTAGTATTTGTTTGCGGAGGCTTCTAACGGCAAGTAGCTAAGAGAGACTGATATTACCAAAACAGTGGCAAAGAGGCAGCCCATTTGAGACCCCATCGTTCAATAAAGTGGAGTTTCACTTGTGCTATAAGCAAAGCTCGTTCCCCTCCTTATATACACTTCCTTTTTACCTTCTCTACCAAACTTCTCATATTTAACCTTGACGTTAAACAATTTTATGTATGGAAAGGATGTCATCAAGTGGGACCAATTTGACTAAATTTAAAATTTTTATGATTTTGTTTAGTGGCCAGCTGTTGGCAAAGCAGGGAATAAAGTAATTAACAGTCCCAGAGTCACGATCCTGTTAAAGATATGGCTTTTTTTTTTTTTAATCAATGTAATAATTTGCGCAGGGAGTCTTTGTGATTTATTTCAATAACATTATTCTTCATGAAGAGCTTGAAAACATGTACTTAATTACCTAACTTATCATGAATGTTTTGGCCTTGGATCCAGGCGGCGAGACTTATTTTCAACTTCATTTCATTTATTTATTTATTTTCACGTCGCAGCTAATTAATTGTTTTAATTCCTCCAAAAACAAGTAGCTAGCGATATATTTAACATAGCTTTAATTTAAATTTCTTATGAATTCCTTTTAATGCTCTTATCTCACGGTGAAATTAATTTTCTCCTCGGACGTAGCGGAAGCAAAACACTAGATATCGTTCAAGTACTGGATCAAGTCAATGCGATTAAGTTACGCTCTAATCAAAGTGTGATTAAACTCAAAGGAATTTTTAATACTGCGTTAAGCAAGGCTAGATGATGCTCTAATCAAACAACTTTAAAAGAGGGGTTTTTAATAGATAATACAAAAGGAAATTATAAAAGAGGGGTTTTTAATTGAATAACTGAAGTTGAAGTTATAAAGTAATAACAAGATCTCTTTATTTATAATACAGTAAATATATTTTCCTAAGTTAACTTAAAAAGAGAAAGTAAATTATAATTATAACAGAAATAAAAAAAACTAAGACAGACTTTAATTACAAAAGAAAATATCAGAAGACCTAAAAAATTAAAATTTTAAAATCCTAAAATAACGTTCTACATCATTAACAAGCATAGAAAACAACCCAGTCATTATGTATTAACTAATTAGTTTAATTTGATTCGTTGTCGTTGATAGCTTGTGGATCTTTGAATATTCAACATCAACCAACACGTTAAGGACCTGTACATATAATTGAACAAAGTATGAAATTGTAAAATTAACCCTAAATACAAAAACAAAATTCATATTTTAAAACATAAAATTTGTATGTAAAAAAATTATGACGCAACAATTAATTTACAAAATAAAAAGCAATACACTAGTCCCATAATTAGTGCCACAAGGACCTTTTTGCAATATATGCAAAATTTCTGTGAAATTGTATAATTTATATAATTCAAGGATTTTACCTTCTATTTTTGTTTAATTGATTTTGAATAACTGGATGATTTCTTCTTCCATCTCTTCTACATATGTTTTTTAAACTTTTTAAAGTTTTATTATAATATTATGAAGATCTGAATGATTATTAAATTTATAAAGATTTATAAAATCTGAATATACTATAGCACCGACATTTATAATTTATTGTCTCTCTTGAGACATAAACTAGATTTTTTCTTCCAACATATATATCCATGTGTCCAATCTATTTTTCCAACCAATGTACATGCCATCAATGCTTTCACATAGATATTATAATCTAAATTGAGCATTCTCAATCAAAAATTTCACATCACTATTATTGTTATTATTAATCAATAGACTTATTATGGACGGTTTAGAGTCCTGTTATTTATTTTGTATCAATCTTGAATTATTTTAAGACCGGTTAAAATAGATTCTATTAATACTAGTTATATTTTCTTCCTTAAATGTGTCATATATTTCATTGTTATCTTCAAAGTTTATTCTCTCCATATCTCTCTTCAAGTGTTTCCTTGCAATTAATCGAGTTTTAACAATTTTCATTGTATAAATAACTTGATATTCCTTACTAAAAGCTAGATTATCTATGGCATCTGGAAATTTGGCGACTGATCTTTCCATGTTTTATGAAAATTGAGTTACTATTATCACTCTATATCTTATAAGATTTAAAAAATAATCAAGGCCTAACTGTTAACATGCAGATGTTCATTATATTGATTTTGATGATAAAAAACTTTAAATGTTTTTAATTAAAATGTTGGAGTTTTCATTAATAAACAATTTCTCAAAAGTCGTATAATCTTTCTAAATGTGTTCATGAAATATGGATAATCGTTAACTTTAACCGAAAAATCATTCCCTGCGAAATTTGGTTAAAACTGTGATTCTGGAAGTAAACGGTGAACCGTTAACTTCAAACAACCAACCGATAATTTCCAGAATGTCATTCCATGCTGACCTTCAACCGTTTAGGAAGAACGGATAGCAGAAATTTGTTTTACAGGTTTATGGAAATTAACGGCAAACTGATAGTGTCAAATGATCAACCGTTTATTTGAAATTCAACTCAACGGTCACTTGGACCAGTCAAAACGGCTAACCGATAACGGTTAACGGGATCCAATTTCGGGAAAAAATCAACAATGGCTATTTTTCAACTCCAACTATAAATAAGTTCAATCAAATTCAAACAAAAGTTGATCACAACGTTATCATTGAGCTTATAATCGAGAATACAACATTCATTGAGCTTCAAATTCATTCTTGTTCATTTATTCCACTACAAGAAAATAGGTAATAGATGACGGAAAATAACTGTCATAAAAAGGGGTGCGTGACAGACAATCTATCCGTCAACTATGTCACTGTCATTAATTTATGACAAAAAATTTTTCCATCATGAATTTATGATAGTTTTTTATAGTCATATATATGTCACACTATTTTAGTGGGAATTTCAAAATTATTTGAATTTTTGGCATTTTTGTAAATTTGTTGGCGGGAAAATGGTTATTATTTCAATTAATAATATTTAAAAATATTATTATATTCCATCAAAAAATATTATTATTTTTTATTTTGATTTTAGATTATTCTTTCTTAAATTGCATTATTATTATTATTATTATTATTATTATTATTGAATTTTGGTTATTCTTATTTGAATTGTATTATTATTATTATTTCTTCAAATTTACAAATTCTACACATTTGTTTTCAGAAAATCTAATGATAATATTTAAAAAATAAATAACAAAATACCTGAAATTTAATATATATTAAAACAAGTTTAATCATATACAAACTATATTGTTGAAGTATTTTCAAATTACATTGATCCCAAAATAAACTACAATTTCACCAGCCGCAAAATACTTGCACCAAAAATCAAAGTCCGCCAAAACCACAGCTAAAATCTTGATGCAGCAACAAAATCCAAATTGATAGTACCTGAAAACAAACATAACACAGATAACAAACTATGGAACTTTAATAGTCTTTAATGCCACCGTGCCAGAATATTTCATCCAAATTAAATTAAGATGCACAATCTATTTTGAGAGGATGAACAAATTATTCTATGAATCCAATCTATAGAAGCCCTACCTTATGCTGCTCTAAACCACACCAAGGTTCAACATTGATTAAACTTTTATCACAACCAATTGTGCATGATATAAAGGAACAAGTTTGACAACATAATGCAAATAAAGCTAACTCTTAATATAAATAAGGCTAAGTCAATGAGAAGTTTTTATCATCTTGGTATAGACACTTTATTGAAATTTGTTACAGAGGATAATTTATTTACATAATCTAATAGAGAAGCTTGTGCCGACTACAATTATTTATATAAAAGCTAGATGAAAGCTAGACAGAATGAGTTCTAGGTAATTATAGACAACAAGTATTATTGCAGCATTTTGCTAAATTAGAACAAAAATTCACCTTTGTACAATTATGCCTAGACTTGAAACAAGAGCATGCATTGTGCAGGTATGAAGGTCACATGCATTCGCCATAGTCTTGACAAGTGACCTCTTCAAAGCAAATGTAGCTGGGACGTTTCGGGGGACATGACACACAATTCATTGAATTTCATTTTAACATGCAATTTTTCAAAAAGAAAGTAAGTTTGATCAGTGAAACTCAAACAAACAAAAGATCACATGTTGCATTTAGTTTTGGGAAATTTAAAATTCATTGAAAGACTAGAAAGCCAATTAGGGGCATGGATGCCTTGCTAAATATGCTAGTTATTTTTAAAAGGTTACAGCCTAAAATGCAGGCTTATAGCTAATAAAGTTAAAGCTAAAGCTACTTTAATTCATATGGAAAATAAATAATTTTCATGTTTATGTCTGACAAGAAAGCGAAAGAGAGAGTATAGACCAAATAATATAAGGCTTGAAGTTTCTAGTTAGCATATTACTAAATATAATGCTGCAGAAATTTTATTTACCTCTAAAGTACTTCTTGACATGGCCAATATCATATTTGCCTACAGCTCCAACTGACTCAATCTCCATCATACTCTTCCTTTGTGTTGTCATATGATGAGTTGCACCCTGAGAACAAGTAAAAGAAGATATAGTCCCTTTTGAAGGGCAGACCTTGTTGGTTAATGGAGATGTGAGGATTTGTATACTGAGCAAGCAACGACCTGGAAATTACCTTTCAATATCTATAATAGCACCATTTCTCAAAGGTAAAAAGACATTGATTGTATCCTTGAATTCACTCTCATAGCTTTCATCTTTCTTCCTATAATAGACAGAAACCAATAATCACTTGTCGATGATTAAGCAAAATATAACTACTTCCATTTAGCATAGAGATCAACCCATTAGTTTAGGGATATTGACAGAGGAAGGGAACCACAATTTAATGCCTCTTGCACCAACAACAGCACCCGAGTAGAACCTATTGAATTTTTTTAAGATATAAGAATAAACTTCAAATTACAAATAAGGGTCAAAAGGATGAAATTGAAGATTAACAAGATGAAACAGAGACACAGGCATATGGAAATAACTAACATGTAATGACCACAGATTAAACCTTGGTTGATTCCACCAATTACCAAAAAGATCATATTCCACTGAAACTATAAAAAATGCTTAAGAGTTAAAATCTAAATGTAAAATCACAAATAACAGTAATTTTTTACTACCCGTAAAGAAAATGGTCCCTAGATAGTGCTAATGACACATAATCCATATGCGTCCCTAAGTAACAAGAACCATTAGTAAAGGTTGTATTACTATCATCAAGCATAACTATACTGTATTAGATTTACACATCAAAGGGGTATACAATACAAGCATCTCTTACAACTGATAAAAGTTAATAATAAGAAACAAAAAGAATAAAATTCATCATTTTCTAAGAAAACTCATAGCTATATTCCTCTTACAGATTACAGAACCTTACAAGAATAGTTAACTACTAGATGCAGCTTAGTTTCTTCATCCTAAGTCAAATTCTTATTGAGTTAACCCAGCAACTCATAATCCAACTCTCACCTTCGTGCCTCTTTGGTCAAATCAGAAAAGACCTGCAAAAATTAATCAATTAATTATAGTTGCATTGATTCCAATTTTAAAGCTAATCAATTTTAGAAATCTACTAACTTATTTTCCTTACATTTTAGAATAAAAATAAAATAACAAAAACTAATCAAACAAGCAAAAGCAAACCAACCTGACGGGCAGCCAATACATTGAAGCCACTAGGATTTCTTTGCAAATCTTTTATCAAAGCAAAAGCAACCTTCTCATCTCCCTTGCTTGGCTCCCTTTCTTAAAAATTAGAAGTCTATTTGCTATCAACAACGTTCGTAGGCACGGCAACAACAAGCGTTCTTTGAGAGAGCGATTTACAGTTATTGAGGCTGCGATTGTGGTTTTTTGCTGTAACTTCATTCATGGTGGCTGTAGATGTGAGCATTTACCTAGGTCGATTGAGAGTGGCTGTGGGCTTATGTGGATTAACGGTGGCTGTGAGGACTCTAGGGTTTCAAGTGGTTTTGTGAGAGAAGAGTTCAGTGAGAGAGTGTGTGGTGGCCTCAACACTTAGAAAAAAAGATCGAGTTCGAGGGTATCTTTTTAATTTAAACTCTTTATGTTTATTTTTAATAGGTTTATTTTTAATTTATAATAAAAAATTCATAATATTTAATATTTTAAATTTATGAGCAAAACGTGGTCGTTCTAATTTACGTGAAAACGACGACATTTCTTGAGTTATATAATATTTTATTTTAAATAACACCCAAAATTTTATTCAAAGAAGCGCCAAAATCAAGTCAACATTAAAATTCTATTATGAGTTCTTGACGTAATATATTCTATCACAATGTCGTCACATATTCTTAACATAATTTATTTCTATCACAAGTCTGTCATGAATACTTGATTGACACAAAATCTATCACGATTCTATCATACTTTTATGACCTCTCATAATCTGTCACAAAGTGTCTGTCATCTATTGCCAGTTTTCTTGTAGTGTTCACACATTAAGCGTTGATTTGTAATCTTATATATTGTGTGAGAGAAAAAATACATTTGTAATCTTTATTTTGACTAATTGTAAATGTTGGGATACACTTGGGTTAAGAGATTGGGGATAATCTCTAGATGTAAAGGTTGATTGACACCTAAGAAGTCAATTGTAAGTGTTCTTGAAGCCTTGAAGAATTGACTAGTGGAATGCCCAAGCTCGGTGTGCTTGGAGGCGTGGATGTAGGCAAGGTTGGCCGAACCACGTAAAAATATCTGTGTTTGAATTTCTCTTCCCTTATCTTTTTATATTTTGGTTGATTTATTTATTATTGCTTTAAATTCATTTAAGATTTGCATTAAGTTTTGTTTAAGAATTGCATAATTTTTAGAAACTCAATTCACCCACCTCTTGGGTTGCTTAGATATTATTTCACTAACATGTCTCTGTTTGTGCAAAATATAATAAGGTAATTTAGAGTACTAGCCAGAGTACTCTTCCTCAAAATTCTAGAATAGGTTCGCTAGTTCCATGAGCCCATAGATTGGCCCATGCTCAGCACTGTTATAGCTCCACACATCATGCAAGATCACTCCCGCAACTATTCCACACGACCTAAAGCAACACATTGCAGACTAGCCCAATAAGAACTGCCTTAGTTCATTAGTTTAATAATTTGTTTTAATTCTAATTTATAATAAGAATGGCACTGATAAAATTACTGTACCAATTCCTATAATAATATATCCTTTTGGAGACGATCTTGAATACTTATCGTTATATTACTTTTTGTGTACATTTGCACATTGACACTAATAGCATTAGAAAATCGACAAAAAATTTTTTGCGCCGTTGCCGGAGATTGGTGCTTATTGTGTTTTGTGAAATCGATTTTAGTTGGTACAATGGAGTTCTTTGCCACCAGACTCCATCACCACATGGAATGATTTGGCTGACAAAATTTTGATGAAATATTTCCCACCAACAAAGAATGCAAAGTTGAAGAATGAGATCACATCTTTCCATCAACTTGAAGATGAAAGCTTGTATGATGCATGAGAAAGATTCAAGGAGTTACTCAGGAGATGCCCTCATCATGGTATTCCTTATTGCATACAATTGGAAACTTTCTATAATGGGTTGAACTCAAGCACTAGGGGCTTTATTGTCTAACTCATATAATGAGGCTTATGAAATTTTGGAAAGGATAGCCAACAATAGCTATCAATGGCCATCAACTAAACAAGCCACAGCGAGAGGAGCAGCAGGAGTACTCAATGTGGATGCACTGACAACATTATCAGCCCAAGTAACCTCATTGACAAATATGGTAAAAGCAACGACCACTGCTCCAGCAACAGTTAACCAAGTTGCTGAAGTCTCTTGTGTTTATTTTGGAGAGGGACATCTATTTGATAATTGTCCTAGGAATTCAGCTTCAGTCAATTATGTGGGCAATTTTAATAAACAAAATCAAAGCAATCCATTTTCAAACACCTATAACCTTTGATGGAGACATCACCCAAATTTTTCATGAAGCAATCAGAATCAGCATGTTGCAGCATCCAGTGGACATAACAGACCTGCTCAGCCACCTAGTTTATTACCAACAATTTTAAGGGTAAAGAAACACCAGTAATGATCAATTTACTTCCCTTGAAACTCTGATTAAGGAGTATATTATAAAGATTGAAGTAGTGGTCTAAAGTCAAGCTGTATTTTTAAGAAACTTAGAGAATAAGATTGGATAGCTTGCTACAGCATTGAGCAACATACCTCAGGACAATTTACTAAACAATACAGAGGATCCAAAGAGAGAAGGAAAAGAGTATTGTAAGGGGATTAACTTAAGGTCTGGAAAAGATGTTCATATTCTTGTTAAAGTACCAAAAAGAAGAGTGGAACCTAATTCAACCCAAGGGGAAACTCAAATTGAAGAAGAGACACAACAACCCATTTTCCAGCACACTGGTGAGAGTTGCCAAGCTATAGCAACTGCAGAAAAACATGATTCAGTGCTTGTTGAGGAAGAAGCTGCAGCACCAACAATAACATACCATAATAGAGCAAGAGAAAAGTAATTTGTACAGTCTGCTGCAGTACAACAATTTACACATCCACCACCCTTCCCATAAAGATTTCAGAAGCGAAAGCAAGATAAGCAGTTCAGTAAATTCTTGGAAGTATTGAAACAACTGCATATGAACATTCCTTTTGTGGAATCATTGGAACAAATGCCAAATTATGTAAAGTTTTGGAAATGTATATTGGCAAGGAAAATGAAGCTTGGAGAATTCGAAATAGTTGCTCTAACACAAGAATGCAGCCATATACTTCACAGTAAAATGCCTCAGAAGTTGAAGGATCCAAGAAGTTTCACAATCCCTTGTTCCATAGGAACTAAATACAGTGGCAAGACACTTTATGATTTGGGAGCAAGCGTCAATCTTATGCCATTATCATAATTCAAGCAATTGGGAGTTGGAGAAGTCAGAACAACCACAGTGACATTGCAAATGTGCTGACAGATCTCATGTTTATCCTGAAGGCAAGATTGAAGATGTGCTGGTTAAAGTGGATAAATTCTTTTTCCTAGTGGATTTCATAGTGTTGGACTTTAAGGCAAATAAAGAAGTACCAATTATTCTAGGCAGACCCTTTTTAGCCACATGATTTTCAAACTTATCACAATTACAACATTAACACCTATATTGACAGGATTTTCAGATCCTATTACAACACTTTCATGAAATGACTGACCACCTGACCCGGTGTGCACCTCAAACTCAATGACAGGACAACTATTGATAAAAAAAACTCCTCGAAAACCGAATACAATTCACTATCGTTTGAAATTAGCTTCCTCTGCCTACTTGTAGTCCATGGCAATACAACAGAAATTTCAATCAAATCCATTTCACTGTGTCCATGCTTAACCATGACATCTTGAATCTCAAGAAACAACCTAATAATCTTATATTCCTTATGGTTCCCTATATCCTATCGCATACATCACCCCATTAATTTTAACCGAAAAAAAGGTAACATGGCTACCTGCATCAATTTTAAACAAAAAGTATTGCATCAAAAAAGGATAAACCAATATAATTTTATTTAGCAAACAACAAAAAAACTCAACCTAAATGAAATATACATGTAATTCGGCTAAAAAAAGTACAAAAGCAAATTCAATCTAATACATATAAAAATATAAACTAAAAAGAAAAAATAGCCCAGCAAAAAGAAAGAAAGTAGTGAATATAATGAATTTAGTCTAATAGATAGAAAAATTATCACTCATAAGAACACATAGAATTCAATTTTACATGAAGAAAGAAGCAAATACAATGAATTCAATCTTATTAATATAACGATACCAAATGGTTGAAATGAATACAGGTATAAATATGGTGTATTTGGTCTAACAATTACATAAAGTGCAAATTAAAAACAACAAATTAACAAAATACAACATTGAACAAAAAAAAGAATCCACCAATAATTAAACACAGTTTGTCATTTTTAAAAAATAGACTCGAAAAACCTAATTTTTCACAACGATCACTCAATATGGAAAACATTTTATCAGAAAATGCTTGCAAAAATCACTAAAAAAAATGGAAAATTTACAGTAATAACCAAAAAAATTTTGCTTTTTTTCATCTTAACCCCCCAAAAATATTTCTATCAACATTAGCCATTAAACAACATTTGAGTCCAAAATACCCCTCCCTCATCTCTCCCCCAACACTCCCTTTCACTCATCTCTCCCAAACCGATCCAAGTCCCATCATCGGCGGCGACATCAACCCTCATCGGCGGCGGCCTCATCTCTCACCGGCATCGGATCTACGATCTACAACCTTGAACAAAACCTAGGTTAGTCATTTTTCTTATTTTCATTAATTTAAAATGAGATTTTAGAATAATAATAGTTATACCTTGAGAATAATAGTGGTGGTGATGATGTTTGTGGTGGTTGGTGGTGTTTGGGAGTATTGTTTTCGATTTTGGAGTGATTGCGCTTAATTTTGGGGGTGGGGAGGGAGGTGGGAAGGGTGCGCGCGCGCGCCCATCGCTGGGCAGCAGCGCGCGCCCATGCGCGGCACGCTGTCGCACCAATTTTTTGGTGCGACAACGCGCTGGTGCGACAGGCGCCTGTCGCACCAAAAATTAGAGTGTTTTTTTTTTAACTAGTCAATTTTTTTTCCTGTAAACGTAATGTAATAATTTTATAAATGTTACAGATACATGGCGAAATCAGAATCACCGGATATTGAAGTAGGCAAGATGTATTTTAGTTATGCCGATCACTTTCCTGGTCGAATTTCTAGCATGTGTAAGTTATCTTCGGTCATAAAAGCCATCGAGGAAAAATTAACAAAGCGGCAGTTGAGTATGTTCAAAAAGGATATATTTGGGCATTTCTTGGAGTGTCGTAGTTTTCCATTTAGTGGGGTAATTTTGCACAATCTTTTACTGAGGCAAGTGGCCCATGAAGAAGATAGCCGTGAGGATCAATTATGGTTTCAAATTGGTGAGCATTTGATTCGCTTGTCAATTGTCGAATGGTGCTTGGTTACTGGACTTTCATTTGGTGTTGATACCAATCAAAAAAATGATGAAATGGAGCAGAGGCTACGGAATACATATTTTGGTGGTGTGCATCGTAAGATTAATGTGAAGGAATTCGATGCAATATTTAAGGAGTTGAAATTCGAGGAAATGGACGATATGGACGCATTAAAGATTGCGCTGTTTTATTTTGCGGACCGAGTACTAAATGCAAGAAAAAATCACTGTCAAATCAATTTCGATTGGCTTGACGAAGTTGATGATATACAGTACTTCCGAAAGCATAGGAATGCATCCAAAATTAGCTACGTCGGATGCCATATGTAACACAACCCTCACCATTTCATCATCAAATATATCCATGGGCAGTGCACATACACGATATAATGTGTTACTAGACCTCAAAGTTGTCTTCATTGTGATACTATATTCATTAGGATTAATTTGTAACACATCGTATACTCTTGCCAATAACTGATCAAAAAGATAATTTTTTCCAACCAAAAAAGCTCTATTTTTACCATTGACATACTCCATACGCCCATCCTCTAATGTCTCCCAGCAACCATCATAACACAATTCAAGTACAACTGAATCCATTAAGCCTGAAATTATAAAAAAATAAATTATTTCAGCCTATCAAATTAATAGTTAATTATAATGAATCTGACTTTTGGTGCGACAGGCTGACTGTCGCTCCAAGTTTTGGTGCGAAAGGGAGCCTGTCGCTCCAAGTTTTAGTGCGACAGGGAGCCTGTCGCACCAAGGCCTGGTGCGACAGGTGCCTGTCGCACCAAACTTGGTGCCACAGACAACCTGTTGCCAGGTTCACCCACGAAATCATCCGCAGCTTAGTCAAACTCACGAGTAAGAAAATAACTCATACCACTATGTGATGCCGATTAGTGTTGGATCCGAATAAATTATGATCGGAGTTCACTTTTTATCGTTGCCTTTTGCCGTTGCCGTTGGTTGATGATTCAAGAGTGGAAGCTACCTTTGTTTGACGAAAGGGGAGAAAGAATGTTGCTTTTGGTTTGTAAAGAAGGGTAATTTGGGGAGAATAGCATGTGTTTGGCTAATGTTGATAGAAAAAAGTTGAGAGGGTTAATTGTGAAAATAACAAAAATTGTATGGTTATTTTTGTAAATTTCCCAAAAAAAATAGAGTTACTAACCTTTAAACTCAGGTTCTCTCCAGTACTTGAACTCAATCAATGCTACCAAAGCTTTGGTCAAAATCACAGTAGATTTATACAATATTTTTTGCACCATCCCACGTTCTCTCGATCTCTCCTCTCACACGAAGAATATGGCAGTTTCTGTAGGTTTTTTTTTTTTCATTTGAAAGAACTGATCCTTAACTTAATCAGGTTAATTGAGTTTACTTTAAACTATTTCCACCTGTCAAAAATAAAGAGTGAGAAACGACTCAATTGTTGTTTTACTAAAATGTCCTCAACGTTGTTAATATTTTTAACTGAGCAATTAAGTTAAGCACTTGAATGACATTAGCTTGTACTTGAAAGAATTTAATTGATTCATTTAGTAAACTTCTGGTCTCTGATTTTTTTTTTTCTAGAACTAATGAGGACTCAATTAAAAATTACCCATTAATCTATTACTAGTAAACAAAACAAAAACTTGCAAACATAACATAAAACTAGTAAATCATCAACAATTGTAAAATAAAACATAAATTTTGGAAATGAAACATAAGAATTGTAAAAGGAAGGTAAAATAAGTAAATTACTATAAAACTTATAAATTGATGTATTACTTGTAAATAAAATGAAAACTTAAGTATAATATAAAAAAAGTAAATCAACATTAAATGCAAAATAAAACATAAAGTTTGTAGATTATGCATAAAACTTATGAATAAAAGGCAAAATAAATAAATTAATATAAGAGTTATTGTCAGAAACAAAAGTTTACAATTTTAAAATAAAAACTCGTTATAATGTTTATTACCTTATATATTTATTATTTTTTAATTTAAATATAACAATGGTAGTTTTGCATTTCTATAATACATGTGATGTTTAATTACGGATGAAATTTTTGCTCAAAATCGGATTTTGAAAAAAATATTATTTTAATATCTTTCATAGTTGTTGTAAGATGAGGTTATTTTACATCTTTCTACACTTCTTCAACAACAACCTTAAATGGTCTCCAAATACAAATAAAAAGTTTGAAACTACATAAAGTATACATAATATTCAAAATTAGATCTAATTTTATTGATATCTCTTTCTTTTTTTTACTTGATCCACATCAAGATAAATAATTGCACGTAATCAAGATGTGTAATAAATAGATATCATTTTAGAAAATGGGAAAAAAATGTATACAAATGTCCTAGACTAAATATAGAATTTATGGTAACCAATTCAATTAAACTTATTCCACTTTTTTTAGTATAATTTTTTGTTTAATTAATGAATTTTTTTGTTTAATTAAAGAATTTTTTTTTTGTAAATGAATAAAATATTTTTCACTAAAATTATGTAGAAACAATGTTAATTTTTTAAATAATTAATAATCTTTTATGAATTTATTGGTTTTACTTTACATTTTATATTTATCATGGTATTGATGCCGTAAATTTCATTACGGCTTTATCTATAAAATTTTCTTTGAAATAGTTAATAGAATCCACAATCCAATTCTTACTACTTAACTTAATTGATAAATTATTTTAATTGCCAACGGCTATGCAGCTTTGTTTGAATAAAGCCCTTTTGCATGGTTCCAGTACGTGGAAATTTGTCACAGAAATTTTGTAACTTAATTGATATGAAGATTTGTTTAATATTATCAAGTGAATTATTAATAATGATTAAAACTTATTATCATACTCAAGTATACATTAGCAAGAAATTTTGTACGAACATCTGCAATTGAGCCTGACCCATAAAAATTGTTAACTGTATATTTTTTAAGTTATATTAATTATTGGTTAATTAGACACTGATCTGCATGGACCCTCATGGATAAGTCTCTCGTTAATGCGCTCTGTAGTTGCACGAAAAATCCATGCAGAGTTTACAAAACACAATAGTCATCAATTTCAAACGTCAAAATCATCACCAAAGGAACGTAAAAAGTCAACGCAAGATAAGACCGTCTTGGGAAGTATATTAATTTTATTATACGAAAGAGGTCTCGCATTTGCATGCATAAAGGTTGAAAATTACAAATGACACACCAGAGATTTGATTGACACACACAGCAACAATCCATATGCATGAAAATGACAAGAACTTTTCTGTTTCTACGTGTGGCAGTTTATTTTTCTTAAAAAACAAAGATAAAAGAGAATAAAAGCGCAGCAACTCGATTGATCGCTATCTTGCTCCAAGTAAGCTTTCCATCAAACCCTTGCTTTCTTTATTCGGATACCATTCGCCTCTCCTACAAGAACAAATTAATCAATCTCTTTTATTTGTCACTTAATCAATAGGAACGCAATTAAACAGAACAAGGTGCTTAAAATTGAAATGCTTAATGTAATTCTGAACTACTAGTCTTTACATGTACAGTTTTAAAAATAAATGAGATTACCATAAAAGCATGAGCTACCGTAAAAGCATGAGCTATTCATGGCCGCTTTCTAGTAGTAGTAAGGAGGAGGGGGAGATGCATAGACGTAAGGGTGAGGTGGTGGTGGGGACTTGGGGACAGGAGGTGGCGGGGAATAGGAAATTGGAGTTGGTGCCGGAGCAGGCACGTAGACTGGTGGAGGAGGTGGCGGGGGCATGTAAACCGGGGGTGGTGGTGGAGAATTGTGAACCGGTGGCGGGGGTGGTGGGGACTTGGGGACAGGAGGTGGCGGCGAATAGGAAATTGGAGTTGGTGCCGGAGCAGGCACGTAGACTGGTGGAGGAGGTGGCGGGGGCATGTAAACCGGGGGTGGTGGTGGAGAATTGTGAACCGGTGGCGGGGGTGGTGGAGACTTGTACTTGGGAGGGGGAGGAGATGTGTAGTAGTATTTGTTTGCGGAGGCTTCTAACGGCAAGTAGCTAAGAGAGACTGATATTACCAAAACAGTGGCAAAGAGGCAGCCCATTTGAGACCCCATCGTTCAATAAAGTGGAGTTTCACTTGTGCTATAAGCAAAGCTCGTTCCCCTCCTTATATACACTTCCTTTTTACCTTCTCTACCAAACTTCTCATATTTAACCTTGACGTTAAACAATTTTATGTATGGAAAGGATGTCATCAAGTGGGACCAATTTGACTAAATTTAAAATTTTTATGATTTTGTTTAGTGGCCAGCTGTTGGCAAAGCAGGGAATAAAGTAATTAACAGTCCCAGAGTCACGATCCTGTTAAAGATATGGCTTTTTTTTTTTTTTAATCAATGTAATAATTTGCGCAGGGAGTCTTTGTGATTTATTTCAATAACATTATTCTTCATGAAGAGCTTGAAAACATGTACTTAATTACCTAACTTATCATGAATGTTTTGGCCTTGGATCCAGGCGGCGAGACTTATTTTCAACTTCATTTCATTTATTTATTTATTTTCACGTCGCAGCTAATTAATTGTTTTAATTCCTCCAAAAACAAGTAGCTAGCGATATATTTAACATAGCTTTAATTTAAATTTCTTATGAATTCCTTTTAATGCTCTTATCTCACGGTGAAATTAATTTTCTCCTCGGACGTAGCGGAAGCAAAACACTAGATATCGTTCAAGTACTGGATCAAGTCAATGCGATTAAGTTACGCTCTAATCAAAGTGTGATTAAACTCAAAGGAATTTTTAATACTGCGTTAAGCAAGGCTAGATGATGCTCTAATCAAACAACTTTAAAAGAGGGGTTTTTAATAGATAATACAAAAGGAAATTATAAAAGAGGGGTTTTTAATTGAATAACTGAAGTTGAAGTTATAAAGTAATAACAAGATCTCTTTATTTATAATACAGTAAATATATTTTCCTAAGTTAACTTAAAAGAGAAAGTAAATTATAATTATAACAGAAATAAAAAAAACTAAGACAGACTTTAATTACAAAAGAAAATATCAGAAGACCTAAAAAATTAAAATTTTAAAATCCTAAAATAACGTCCTACATCATTAACAAGCATAGAAAACAACCCAGTCATTATGTATTAACTAATTAGTTTAATTTGATTCGTTGTCGTTGATAGCTTGTGGATCTTTGAATATTCAACATCAACCAACACGTTAAGGACCTGTACATATAATTGAACAAAGTATGAAATTGTAAAATTAACCCTAAATACAAAAACAAAATTCATATTTTAAAACATAAAATTTGTATGTAAAAAAATTATGACGCAACAATTAATTTACAAAATAAAAAGCAATACACTAGTCCCATAATTAGTGCCACAAGGACCTTTTTGCAATATATGCAAAATTTCTGTGAAATTGTATAATTTATATAATTCAAGGATTTTACCTTCTATTTTTGTTTAATTGATTTTGAATAACTGGATGATTTCTTCTTCCATCTCTTCTACATATGTTTTTTAAACTTTTTAAAGTTTTATTATAATATTATGAAGATCTGAATGATTATTAAATTTATAAAGATTTATAAAATCTGAATATACTATAGCACCGACATTTATAATTTATTGTCTCTCTTGAGACATAAACTAGATTTTTTCTTCCAACATATATATCCATGTGTCCAATCTATTTTTCCAACCAATGTACATGCCATCAATGCTTTCACATAGATATTATAATCTAAATTGAGCATTCTCAATCAAAAATTTCACATCACTATTATTGTTATTATTAATCAATAGACTTATTATGGACGGTTTAGAGTCCTGTTATTTATTTTGTATCAATCTTGAATTATTTTAAGACCGGTTAAAATAGATTCTATTAATACTATTATATTTTCTTCTTTAAATGTGTCATATATTTCATTGTTATCTTCAAAGTTTATTCTCTCCATATCTCTCTTCAAGTGTTTCCTTGCAATTAATCGAGTTTTAACAATTTTCATTGTATAAATAACTTGATATTCCTTACTAAAAGCTAGATTATCTATGGCATCTGGAAATTTGGCGACTGATCTTTCCATGTTTTATGAAAATTGAGTTACTATTATCACTCTATATCTTATAAGATTTAAAAAATAATCAAGGCCTAACTGTTAACATGCAGATGTTCATTATATTGATTTTGATGATAAAAAACTTTAAATGTTTTTAATTAAAATGTTGGAGTTTTCATTAATAAACAATTTCTCAAAAGTCGTATAATCTTTCTAAATGTGTTCATGAAATATGGATAATCGTTAACTTTAACCGAAAAATCATTCCCTGCGAAATTTGGTTAAAACTGTGATTCTGGAAGTAAACGGTGAACCGTTAACTTCAAACAACCAACCGATAATTTCCAGAATGTCATTCCATGCTGACCTTCAACCGTTTAGGAAGAACGGATAGCAGAAATTTGTTTTACAGGTTTATGGAAATTAACGGCAAACTGATAGTGTCAAATGATCAACCGTTTATTTGAAATTCAACTCAACGGTCACTTGGACCAGTCAAAACGGCTAACCGATAACGGTTAACGGGATCCAATTTCGGGAAAAAATCAACAATGGCTATTTTTCAACTCCAACTATAAATAAGTTCAATCAAATTCAAACAAAAGTTGATCACAACGTTATCATTGAGCTTATAATCGAGAATACAACATTCATTGAGCTTCAAATTCATTCTTGTTCATTTATTCCACTACAAGAAAATAGGTAATAGATGACGGAAAATAACTGTCATAAAAAGGGGTGCGTGACAGACAATCTATCCGTCAACTATGTCACTGTCATTAATTTATGACAAAAAATTTTTCCATCATGAATTTATGATAGTTTTTTATAGTCATATATATGTCACACTATTTTAGTGGGAATTTCAAAATTATTTGAATTTTTGGCATTTTTGTAAATTTGTTGGCGGGAAAATGGTTATTATTTCAATTAATAATATTTAAAAATATTATTATATTCCATCAAAAAATATTATTATTTTTTATTTTGATTTTAGATTATTCTTTCTTAAATTGCATTATTATTATTATTATTATTATTATTATTGAATTTTGGTTATTCTTATTTGAATTGTATTATTATTATTATTTCTTCAAATTTACAAATTCTACACATTTGTTTTCAGAAAATCTAATGATAATATTTAAAAAATAAATAACAAAATACCTGAAATTTAATATATATTAAAACAAGTTTAATCATATACAAACTATATTGTTGAAGTATTTTCAAATTACATTGATCCCAAAATAAACTACAATTTCACCAGCCGCAAAATACTTGCACCAAAAATCAAAGTCCGCCAAAACCACAGCTAAAATCTTGATGCAGCAACAAAATCCAAATTGATAGTACCTGAAAACAAACATAACACAGATAACAAACTATGGAACTTTAATAGTCTTTAATGCCACCGTGCCAGAATATTTCAGTCCAAATTAAATTAAGATGCACAATCTATTTTGAGAGGATGAACAAATTATTCTATGAATCCAATCTATAGAAGCCCTACCTTATGCTGCTCTAAACCACACCAAGGTTCAACATTGATTAAACTTTTATCACAACCAATTGTGCATGATATAAAGGAACAAGTTTGACAACATAATGCAAATAAAGCTAACTCTTAATATAAATAAGGCTAAGTCAATGAGAAGTTTTTATCATCTTGGTATAGACACTTTATTGAAATTTGTTACAGAGGATAATTTATTTACATAATCTAATAGAGAAGCTTGTGCCGACTACAATTATTTATATAAAAGCTAGATGAAAGCTAGACAGAATGAGTTCTAGGTAATTATAGACAACAAGTATTATTGCAGCATTTTGCTAAATTAGAACAAAAATTCACCTTTGTACAATTATGCCTAGACTTGAAACAAGAGCATGCATTGTGCAGGTATGAAGGTCACATGCATTCGCCATAGTCTTGACAAGTGACCTCTTCAAAGCAAATGTAGCTGGGACGTTTCGGGGGACATGACACACAATTCATTGAATTTCATTTTAACATGCAATTTTCAAAAAGAAAGTAAGTTTGATCAGTGAAACTCAAACAAACAAAAGATCACATGTTGCATTTAGTTTTGGGAAATTTAAAATTCATTGAAAGACTAGAAAGCCAATTAGGGGCATGGATGCCTTGCTAAATATGCTAGTTATTTTTAAAAGGTTACAGCCTAAAATGCAGGCTTATAGCTAATAAAGTTAAAGCTAAAGCTACTTTAATTCATATGGAAATAAATAATTTTCATGTTTATGTCTGACAAGAAAGCGAAAGAGAGAGTATAGACCAAATAATATAAGGCTTGAAGTTTCTAGTTAGCATATTACTAAATATAATGCTGCAGAAATTTTATTTACCTCTAAAGTACTTCTTGACATGGCCAATATCATATTTGCCTACAGCTCCAACTGACTCAATCTCCATCATACTCTTCCTTTGTGTTGTCATATGATG